>JAIUND010000167.1:0-104841 GCA_034699125.1 Gisinianus flammeolus | reverse complement strand
CAAACGGACGAAGAAAAACGGACGGAGAAAAACTTGCCGAGACTTGAATTATATGGCCGCCGAAAAGGCAAGGAAAAGGCGCCGATGAGATTGAAAATATGGACGAAGAGAGGAAATTGAGGATATGGATAGTGACGGCACCAGCATTAGTAACGTGTCAGAGTATGTGAGAAATCGAGTCTCCCGATCCATCTCACAATGACAATGACTTTGTTTGGGGTCAAACGGACGAAGAAAAACGGACGGAGAAAAACTTGCCGAGACTTGAATTATATGGCCGCCGAAAAGGCAAGGAAAATGCGCCGATATTTGGCCGCTTTTGCTCCGAAAACCCGCCGAATACTTGCCTCTGTGTTCCTTGGGGTATTGCCAATGTTAACTATGAAAATAAAGACAATTTGAGAGTTTGATTGTACAGAGTAAAGAAGAAAAAAACCAAGTTTTATCCATATGGAATGAATAATGAAAGTTTCAACGAATCAGTGAAATTAGTATTAGTTTACGTGAGCACATTGAATGGAAAATACAAAATTCAATTAAATTAAATTATGATTTTCCATTTATCTATGTATTTAAGTAAGAACACAAAAAACATAACTACAAAACAAAAAATAAATATGGATATGTAATAAAAAGTTAAAATATGAACGTGTATAAGCATTATCTATAAAATCCTAATAAAAAAGTGGAGGGAAGTCAAAATCATGCAGATACTGATGAAGACGGAGAGGACATTCGAGAGAAACCGGATTTGGGGAAAGGAACAACATCTGCAATGGTGAGAGTGAATCGTCGAGTTCTCTCAGCAATATTTACAATTGTCTTCTTGGCTGCATTCAGTCTCTCCCGTTTCTTGAACACAATGAAAGCAGGAATGGCTACGACACTCCACACAACGATAAACAGCACCACAACGATGATGGGCGTCCAAAAGCCTATTGTCCACACAAAACAGTTTTGTTATTTACATATCGTATATATATGTATTCAAGTTTAATAAGTTTCATGTATAATATTTTATGCGAGATCTAATGAATATGTATCTAGTTGTACTTGGATGAAAACGC
The DNA here is from genome assembly GCA_034699125.1 of Gisinianus flammeolus. Classification (NCBI taxonomy): domain Eukaryota; kingdom Metazoa; phylum Arthropoda; class Collembola; order Symphypleona; family Katiannidae; genus Gisinianus; species Gisinianus flammeolus. Next base: position 103,774 of record JAIUND010000167.1, on the reverse strand, counting down.
GGTTCGCCGAATTCCCCTTCCGTGAAATTTCCGTCCTTTCCCGTCGTATCACTTTCGCTCGCAACTTTCCTCAAATCTGTATAAAAATGGACAAACTTGAGTTAGAAACATTTAAAAAAAACTGTTTCCGTGCCTCTTTCCGGCTTTTTTTCTATAGTTTTGATGGATTTACAAGGGAAAAGTAAGAAACCTGCCTGGTTTGTCTTTGTAATCTTGATTTTCTTCATAGTTACGGATGACCCGGGATGGTTCCTTGTCCCCCATGTTTGTGGATTTGAAAGGTAGCACCACAGCAGCGGAAGCAAAAATCTCATGGGATGAAAATCCGTCTTGTAAATGCAAAATAATTTGAAGGAGAGTCAGCGCATGGAAAATCAAATTCGTCATTTCGTTTCTTTTTTGTTGAACTACAGATGAAGTTTGACTCACTTTACAGATTATATAGCAACAATAATAATACTTCTATTGTTCTTTGTTCTTACGAATGAGTTTATTATTTTTTATTATGTTATTTCGTGGATTTCCAATGATGTCCAAGTATTTATTTTAGTTTTAATTATGTAAATCCGAATGGCGTGTACAAAACAATGGTTGTTTGATGAACGGACTTGACAATAATGATAGTGAACAATATGAGGATTTATAATTTAATTTATAAATTAATTATTTAAATAGTAAATAATCTGGATCACTCACGAGTCACCTGTTACCTTCAATTTCACTCCTCTAAATTTGATAAATTGAATTTTATTATATGGACTTATGGCTAGCTGATTGAAGCACAACAGTTGGAATTTGAATGCCACGGTCGAAATTCATTTCGATTTAAAACAACATGACAAACTACAATAATGAGTTCAATCTCACATTATCCTCTAATCAGACTAATCTACCGTCAGTCTAATCGTAATCAGCTAGTAAACTCGAAATATGAAGTAAACACATACACAAATACACACACACACACACAAGTAAGATAAAATTTCCCTTGTTTGTTATTTATAAGCTGTGTGACTATTTGTATTTAAGCCATAATATAAGCACAATGTGCTGTGCTTTTAACTATCAACTTTGTCGAGCGTGCCTATAAACTCGTACATATAGATACATATCGTACATTGTCGATAGAGACACAGTGGGAAATGGCTGTCTCTCATTCCCATTTTATAGCCAAATAGTCCCATTTGCATTGGGAACAATCCACAATCGAATTTTGATTCGTTTTTTTTAGGAAGGTCAGTGGAGGATGCTCGACCAAGTCCAAATTTGACTCAAAATTCCACCATTTTATGCCCCATTAAGTCTATAGTACGAAGTATATAGTAAAGTAATTACGAATTTCATGGAATGAATTTTACTTTAAGTTGTATCTTTTAAACACTGACATTTAAACATGCTATACATATATTAATTCTATTTGCACAATGTGTAGCCAAGTATATGTATTTGCTTGTTATGGAAAGCAGAGACACGTCCACACATGATTACCGGAAATAGAGGTTATGAATCTCCGAAGTTTCTCATGTTTTTTCCGGACAAAGTCAAACTTACCATCTGGAATTCAAAGTCGGTCTCGTTGATTTTTGCAATTGATTTGCAATGTGAATGTATAATTACAGTTTCTGGATTATTCGCCGTAAGCACAAATCTATAATATAAGACATTTATTTTGACATTAACAACCATTTACGAATCGAATACGAATACTTTGTATAACTACAATGATTTATATTGTTATTTGTGAGGCATTTATGTGTATCGTACATATTTGTATTGTCTTGTTATGTCTTTATCTTTATAAGCGTTTACACTATAGTGCATATCGTATAAGTTTGACTTGTATTGTTTACTGTGTCTAACCGAGATATGGAAAATCCTTACATGTTATTGCTGAGCTCTGTGGCTATAAATTTTCCATCATTGTCTGTGTGCATGCGCTTCCATTGCAAATTACAAATTGTTGTTTTTATTTTCCGTAGATATATAATAAAGAATATCTTGATCGTGTTATTAATATCATATCAAAAATGTATAAAGAAGAAAACCGTTGGTATGTAGACATACACGGGAATTTGAGTATTGTTTCAGGTCAGGATTTACATTGATTGACATGTCAAAGAAATGAATTCCCACTCTGGAATCTCTTTTCCTTCATTAACTAGTGGAACAAAAGTCAAATCAGAGCTTTGTGTGGTTCGTTGAACTTTTGTTTGTTGAGCTGTCAACGGTGTTTTTTCATGCCAATCCTCGGAGTCTCTCGCTTCTCTCTCTCTGCCTCCATTGAATTGCTTCCATTTTTATTCGATTTGGATTTTCTCTGTCTCTGTGCTGCAGATAACTTTTAAATCTCCATCCTTTTACTATATCATTTCCACATCTCATAAGTTCGTATTATTTATACAATCGGTCAATTTCCCAATTCAACTATCCTTTCCAATTTCTATATACACATCCAAATATATATATAGCAATGGCTAATTTCCACTCAATTCCATCCAAAACTTTCCTTCTGGTCCTCATGACCAGTTTGCAATTGAGCAGTCTTCAAGCCCAGGAAGATTTTAGTGGGTCTGGTGAAGTCATTTCTGGCGAGGTAAAAATTAGGAATCGTGGGAAATGTTCTCTTTCTTTTCTTTCAACAAATTACCGAATCAGAGGGTTTAAGAGCGTCATGATCTCAAAACGGTTTGAATTTGGATTGAACATATACATATATGAAATTTGCAGACGGAGACTAGTTCAGACTATGAATCCACATCCTCATTAGTTGAGCTCATAAAAGAAGCGAGCGGTGAGCAAGGGCAATTTGTTGGATATACAGCATCAAGTCCAGGCAGTCACGCCATCATTTGTAAAGATAGAAACATTCTGGGTCGAACAGCTTGTAGTCTCATCTGTGATGACTCTGGAAACACCACTTGCCGAAGTGCTAGCGGTTGTATGGATGAAATTTATTGTAATTGCCCCGCTACTGAAGTGAGTTGACCATTATAATTTACATAGATACTCAAAATTAATTCCAATACATGTATATATATATGTAATTATATTTAAAAAATGTAATCATTTTTGTAGGATGGGAGACCGGATGGAGAGTTGTGCAGTGAGGAAGTCCCTGAGGATTATCCAAGGAAATATGAAGCCAAATGTCAAGATCTGTGTGCGCAGGAAGGGAAAACACCATACTTTTGTCGTCTCAGTGTCGGTAAGGACATTACCCCACATGCACACTTTTACAGCTATCGTTTTTTTACATTTTGTATAGAGATTTCCAAAATTTAAAAAAAAAAACGGCCTTTGTTTATTTTATTTTGTATAGTATTCAAATAATTATGAATGAAAATTGTTGTGTGTTTGTTGTACATAGAAGCGGAAGCAGTCCCAATCTGTGCTTGCTACGATCTATATGGAGGCAACCAACTACGGAAATCAAACAAACAACAATTGACATTTGCTTCATTTGCTAAACAACTTCAAGATGGATGTCAAAATTTGGAGGATGGTTTCCAAGCTATCATCAAGCTGTTTTTTGTTCTCATTGATTGTATTAAATCTGGGCAGTCTCTCATCGTCCCCGTGTCCTCTAAAGGCGGTAAAGGTAAAAGGAGGTGAAAGAGTTATAATAAGCTCTAGCAACTTGGCCTTTGACTTGTGAAAGTATCAGCATTTTAAACTTTATCAACTTCAAATTCTATACTTACGTTCTCTCTTTCTTTCTTTCTGTTTCCCACCATCCCTTCGTTTATTCACTTCATTTCATTAAATGTCAAGTTCTTAATTGTGATCATTCCCTCTTGTAAAATTTCAACTCTGTCCCCTATTTCTTTATTAATTGATTTTCTAAACCGTTATTCGTTATTCGTTTTGAATGCATTTGTGTGTAATAAATCACTTTGTAATTGGCCATAAAAGTCTCCTTTTACATGTCACTCCTACTATGTATGCATTTCTTTAGCTTTCTCAATTTCATTGCATTTGATTGCATGCATGCATTCAAATTCACACAAAATTAACAGTACTCATCGTTATTTTATTCACACCATTTGAAAATGAAACCATTAAAATCCATAATATGCAAAACACGGGAAAATGAATTGTGATTTTTCCAAATTTTTAAATAATTTCTTTTTTCACACTCAAAAGTAAATCTCCAAATATAGGAAAATGGTACCGTCAGCTGGGGTGAGTCTGGACACTCAAAACATCCTCCTTACTTCATTGTAAGTAATTTTGAGAAATCTTAAGAATTTTGCATTCAATTGAAGTTGAAAACGAGTCAAACTCATCACTACGATGTGTAGCAATTATTTAATATGACATTATAGTCAATTGGGCTGGTTTTAATCCCAAAAGAGGTCACAAACTTTGCGTGTCCGGACTCACCTCGGTGTTTGCGTTTCATTTATTTGAAGGTTCAAAGAATTTTAAAACAGATTTTCAGAAAATGTTGTAGGGTCAAGTCTAACTTAAAGTTGTCCTGAGTTTCAGTCCGAAACTCTCATACATAAAAAAGTAATAGGGACCGAAATGTCAAAAAAATCGGAAAATCCTCCGGACTCACCCCAGTAGACGGTAATTTCTTTTCCTATTTTCAAACTATGAAATCACAGCTTCAAGAACAAAAATTAAATTACTAGTATTCCATGAGCATATGAGATTTGTTCATGTTGTGTATACAACAAAAACTCGGTTTCCTCACGGAAAAATGATGAAGGGAGTAAATATGAACGTGCAAAACTTACCACGCTCTTTCGGCAAGTCACAGGCCCTGTGACACTGAAGCGATTTGAATCTTGAAGTTGTCCAACAAAATCTTGACACGGTCCAAAAATTCATTCAACTCGGAATCCGGAAGAGTTCTTTGTGTACTGGCACAAACGGTGAGACGACCGAACGAATACATTTCCTGGAGATTCATCCTGAAGAATCACATGGATGAAGAACTCGCCTCCACTGTACTTTTCAATGGTCATCTCGACATCACGAACGATCACACATCCGTGTTCTTGAAACTACGCGTTTTACTATATGTATATACGATAATAAGATTGACGTGTGGGCTTCCGCTTGGACCACAATTTGACCTGGTCACAGCTCCCACATGTCCAAATTGTCGCTCCCGTCCACTTTGGATGATTCTCCCAAGGATTTTGCAGGAGTAAATACTATAAATACATTTGGTATATGGAATGAGTACTATGTATTTACATACATGAGTTTTGTATTTGTTTTGTATATATTTCGGATATGCCGAACGTACATGTGCGCTATATGAAAAAATACCAGGTACGTCTATACATTTGTCAGAATGAAAACAATGTCAAAGTCACATGACCGCATGCTGAAAGGAACGAGGATTTTGTTTCATAATAATAAAGAGAATAAAAAATTGAGTCCATACTAAAAAAAAAAGTTAATAGTGTTTTTCTTTTGCGTCTGTGACAATCCATTGAGGGCTTGTCTCTATATAGTTTACAGCGAGAGAAAAAAAGGTGTTGGATGGAAGCTAATGAAAGAAAATGGAGTCATGTGAGGTTGAGAATTGAATGCCTCCATAGAAAAAATTTGGACAATGAACCTGTACGGTGTGTGGAGTCGTCCACGGACTATAATTGTATGGTTTTTTTTTCGAGAATGTCATACACTATAACGTCTACCTTAAACGTGTCAATCCTGCTTTACACACAAAAAACTCGTAACTCTTTATATGTGTGTGTGTGTGTTTAAATACATTTATTTTGTTAAATATTAACATTTTATTTTGCTTATTTTTTTTTTCCAAGATATGATTATCCAAAGAAATCGTCCTTTGTTCCTGTGATAATTCCAATAATTCCAATAATTTTTTTGCGATTTGTACATTTAAGCGTGACTAACTAATTTGCCGCCACCCACCAATCAATAGGTGACGGAGGTTGGATTTATTTAATTTAATTGTGTCAGAAAAACACACACATTCAGACAGAAAAAAAAACATCCAGTGTTTTCTTTTTTTAAAAGACTTTCCCTGAATTCTTAAACACATATTGCGTTTCCAATGTTCAAACTCATATTGCAAGGATATTCGGGGATGCTCAAATTTCAATCCCTCCCAACATGTTTACCTTTATTCTCTTTCCTGGTTTTATTGGGGGACAATTCATTTTTGAATCAAGTTCAAGCACAAATTATTATCATACCAAAAACACAAGTGGAGGAACCCTTCAAGAATAATCCCAAATGGGAGGATTTCAAAACTGCTCAATTTGATCGAGTGAAAGTTCTTGGAACTTTAGTGGCCAACGTCTGGACTTTTTTGGACGTAATTTCTTTCCTGTTTTTAACTATATATAGTAATTGTCCATAAAATTATTCACTTTAGTCAAGTATTAACTAAATATATTTGAACATTTCCTATATATATATAGACGATTGATGATCCAAGCCCATCGTACCCCCTCAAGGACACTTTCGTCAAGTACCATGTCCCTGCTTTTGTCAAATTTTTTAAGGAAAGTGAGGCGAGACTTGTGGATGGGAATCCTTATGCTATCATGGACCCTGCCGTGGGCATTCACACACTGTATATATACTCATCTATATCCATAACTTATCTTAATCCACACCATCAGTTAATTCAAATATGTACAGTTAAGTCACACGATTCGCTGAATACATTTATGTTTGCAGAGAGTCTTTATACCTACTGTCAAATATGCCATCGAGTGCACTACTGGATCAACTCCGGATGAAATGGATGGAAATCGACTCCATGGCTCTCACGGTCCACCTTTTCTTCAATCAAACGACAACAAAGATTTTGGCAGGGGCCGAAAATGTTCAAGATGATGTTCTTAAAGGGAAAACAACATTGTTTCCTACTTGGGTTTCTCAGTTGACTGGAGAGGCTCCAAATGGTATATATACAACTGAAAAAAATCATTCATGAGCATCAAAATTTGAAATTCCAATGTATATATATTATTGCAACACATTGAATTCATTAATGTCGTTTTTTGTGTTCAGGGTCAACTAAAAGTTGGTCATTGGATGAGATCACGGGAGCCGTAGATAAGGAAATGACGGCATTGGGACCAGAAAATCATTTAATTCGAGGCCTTGTCAAAATCCTTAGCTCAATGGTAAGATGAAGACGCAATTTATAGTTTAGTTTAGTTTAGTTGATTCTTACATATATATATGTTTGCTCTAAATCCCATTTCAAGTTCAGCCCTTTCCCAGTAACCTCCAACGAGTAATTGAACCACAATACACACACACAATGGTGTTTACTATAAGCTTGTGTATAAAAACATGGCCACAAGCTACTTCTTATGCCTTCTTTGTTTATATTTAGAAAAATATATGATATAAATTTTTTTTTTTACTTCCTAAATTCTAATTCTAATGCAAATGTTTTTGGAATGGACTAATAGACTCAGAAAAATGTGGACAATCGGGAGGAGCTCAATTTCTTCTGTTATGGAAATAATGACTATGGCGTTTTTCAAGATATTTATGATATCCTGACGGATGCAGCTCTTTATCTCACCATGATGGACATGAAGAAACTCATTATTGACGTTTATATTTTCACATATGCCAAGCTTTTCAACCGTAATTCCCATTCAGATTAGCAATTATAAATTAGGGATTAGTGAATTTCTTCACATTTCTGTTTTTTTTGGACATGGTCCTTTTTAAAGAAAGTACACAAAGCATCATCATAAAATCCTAATAATATATAAGAACTAAACGTTTTCATATTTCCAGCTGGAGCAGTCGAGGACACTGTGGAAGAGCGTCTCAAACATTTTAACGACATGGTGGACAGAGTCCGACGGAAGATTGGTTTTGAATATTTACCTGGCTCGGATTTCACGGAATTGCCCCATGCACCGATTTTCAAATGTGATAAAACACCCAAAGAATGGGGAATCCCAACTCAATGGGGACGAAATATAACTACTGGGATTTCCCCCAGTGCTAGCGCAACCTATCCATACGGTTTGCATATAAAATTCTCCACCCTTTTTTTTCTGCCCACTTTTGTGCACTCGAATTTTTTCATTAATGTTTTGAATTGGTGATAATTTGTGTGTTTTTTTTGGGTGCTTACAGATCCTCAGGCTGGACCAGAAAAAGAAGATGGAGACGTTGGATACATTGACGAAAGATCACCCGTCATAGAATATGCTGAATTCGATAAAACTTTCCACGTCAGTGTACTTACTAGTACATTTATGTCACAGACGCCAGACAAACGAACTTTGACCCAATATCTGTGAATTCTATAGAGCCTGAATGTGTAAAGTTGTATTTTGAATTGTATATATAGGGTTACTTGGAGTCGGAAATGGTTTTGAGTCCAACTGGACAATGCAAGGGAACATGCAGAGACTACAAAAGACTCACACCAACTTGTGAAGGGAAAGGGATTAATTGCCCAGAATATCGACAAAGTCATTGTGATCCACCAGAATCAAATTGCATGGACCGAAATCAATGTCCTGAATATGCGCAAAATGTACGAGTGAACGTTTTTTTTTTTATAATTTATCATATAGTCAAATTCAAAGCTGGGATTTTGGTACATAATTATAGGTTTTTGTGATTTTCGTCCTTTTTATATATAGTGTGTGAGGACTGCCCCGACGGTGAACATGTGTCAGGATAATACGCCAAATAGGCACTTCAATTATTTACAATATAATGATGGCCGTACGATTGGAATTGGGGAAAACGATAGTAAGTACATATAAGTACTCCAATTCGTACAGTACAATCAATTTTGAAAGATCTTTAGTAACTGTTTTCCTCCGTGTGCATATATAGCATCGCCTCCTCCAAGTTGTCCAGGCGAAGTAAAAGTGGCAAAAGAGCGATGGGAAATGGAGCATGGTCTCATTCTAAATAATCCACAGTACTGTGAACTCTGTCTTTGCACTTGCATGACCACCCAAAATCCAAGTGAACAACACTACGTGAATTTAGAACCGTCCCTCTCGGATGTGGTCTCAGGGCTCATCGTCTCCGCAGTTAAATTTGTTCAAGAAGAACGAGTGCTCTCTCTAACCGTAAGAAAACCATTCATATATTTAGAGTACATAGCTAGTTAAATTTTTTACACATCGTTTATGAAGTTGTGGATAAGAAAACCCGCCACATACCAGTATCTAGAAGTCGAGATATTTGAGTTTTCTTTTTGGCGCCACGGCGTTTCTCGATGATTTTGTAATTAAAAAAATCACAAGAAAGAAATCGTCATATATTTTGTTTGAATTCAACTAAACTTTGTAAATTAATTAAATATATTTGCAATTTTTTTTACAAATTTCTAACTGTTTGCATAAAATGTCCCATGTTTTTGTGCATATTAATATGCAAAAAAGTGAAAAAACGGTATCCGGCGGGTTTTCTTATCCACAACTTCAATATATAGGGAAAATGTATAACGATTTTCAAATAGGGACTCAAAGTCATCGTTGAAAAGGCTGATTTTGTGAATTATCCATTGGCATTGTCCTACATGTTTGTAGGAAGGAATTCGGAATTTTTGAATTTCAATGAAAGTGTTCCATTTTATTTTATGACAAAAAAAGTGTGAAGACCTATTTTCCATACGTAGAGATTTTTTTCCTCATGTGTTCGAATTGGAATGCTATACAAATTTCTGTCTGTCAATTTTGTCAATTGTAAATGGTGGAGACGGAGAGAGCTTTGTGGTATGTGTGGAGATGATGGAAAGCTGCTGTATTATTGTCACCATCCTATTACATTTGATGTACTGGGAGGCATGTCAAACGTCAAATACTCTCCTTTTAAACCTGTATCCCCTTTATATATGACATTAAAAAAAGTAGAACGATCTTTAGAATGCCCACTATATTTTTTAAGGCGTATATTATATATTATTTTTACATTGGCATACCTGGGTATCTGTGTATATTTCATTGACATATCGTACAAGTACAACAGATAATCGTATATAAAGTGTTGGTATGAAATATATTATGTGTACATTTTTTTTTTTTTTTTGACGTTGACTTGAACTTGACTAATGGTGTTTCCATCATTTTTTTTTCTTTGTGTATTACAGAAGAAGTAACTCAACAAATATGGAGGCTTTGTCAAGCCATCGTTCGTCATTCGACTCGGTCTCCGTGGCTGACAGTCGACGGGAGTCTGCTGCTGACAAGATTCTCGTAAGTTTTTTTTTTTTTTATCTATCTTTTTTCTACCTTTTTTTCACGTTCCCCCCTCTTCTCTTCAATCATAATACATATATAGCAATAATAAGAATAATAAATAATAAGTACTCTGTACAAATACGAATATATGACATACTTTTCACTTTCACATCCACTTTACTGTCAGTTTGGAACACCTCAAAGTCAAAAATCCTAAATCCAAATCAGTATTCAAATGTGTATAGGCAACTTTTAAACTAAACAGATAATTTCCCATAGCTTTTATTACCCCTTTCGTGTGTAATTTCCATCTCATTTCATTTCAGCGCTGAGTCAATATCAACTCACAATTTTCCTTTGCACACACCTGATAAAAAAAATGCGGATGGATTTTCCTTGAGATTCCGAAAATATAGAGCAAACTTCTTACCAAAAAACATTTTTCTTCAGCTTATATAGAAATAGACGTTGTGTGTTGATTTTTCATGGCGAAAGTGGGCTACAATGAATAGTCTGAATTCTTTATCCAATGTCAAGGTTCTGCGTGTGTATGTAAGAGCTTGGACGGGAATTATATGGCTGATTTGTGTAGGAAATTACGAGTAAAACTATCGAGGTGGACTATTGACATGTACTTGACCTGAAATTGTAGGTAAATATGCTTGTGGACTGTAGATAATTCAGAGTGTGTACATATACGTGGAAATCCTCACGTTGTTTGCACTTCAACTTGGGAATTTTTTGGATTTCCCAATCCAAAATCCCGAATCAAGAGTTTCAACTAAAAAAAAAAAAAAGAAGAAAAAAACTTGAACTTGACTGTACTGTATACTTTCAGCTTTGAGTAGACTCGAGAGATAAAAGAACTTGAGTAAATAAACCAATTTTTCTATATGTAGGAGAGACAAGGGAGGGAAATCCAACAAATCTTTCTTTATATCAACAGATTTCAAATCAAACGACGGACATTGACGACAATCCTCCTTATTTGCTCACAAGCAACTATGTTTATTGCTGTGTTTTAAAGCCATTGATAAGAAACCATAAAAAGTTGAGAGATTTTATACAGGGAAACTATATAATTTTGAGATTTTGTTGGAGGTTCATTATTTTATTTTTTATTATTTACTGATATTTCCTCAACCTTCATACTTACTTACATTTCCATTGTAATTTTGAAGTACCTGAAGTAGATTTATTCATTTATCGTTAGACCGGAATTTATAATTAGAATTTAGAAATGTTCCTGGTTATATAGAGTGATAGACATTCATAATTCTCTTAAATTTGAGAGAAACTCCAGGAATCGTAAATCGTACTCGAAATGTATCCTCTCAAGTGAATTGAAGTTACTTAAAAAAATGGGAATACTTTAGACTTTGAATGTTAATGTTGACATTTGAAGAGAAAGACCGTCCAATTGAGAATTGACCAGGGAGAGGGAGAGAAAAGAGAACGCATTTTCGTTTCCGTATATACCTGGCAAGGGCAAGGTAAGTTCCAAATCAAATAGACAGAAGAAAGAGAGCTAAAGAGAGAGACACAAGATGGATTTAAAACGTTCTCTCGAGTTCCAAGAAGAAAGTTCTATGTATAGTATAGTATAGACAATCCGAATCGGATTCAGACTGTAAGAAAAAGTACAAGAAGGTTTTCTTTTCCCTTTTTGCCCCTCGTCTCTCTCCTTCCTTCTCTTTCAATTTCAATAAAGAGTCTCAACTTATACGGACTCAGAGCAAGAAGAAGAAGCCCAAGACCAACCTCCAATCTACAGTTACATAATGCCATCCAATATTTCCACATCAACATGAGCCCCCGTACACAAATATAATACGGATGTATATATATCATACATAGAGCGGGGACGTAGGTACATGTAGGTGTGTGTGTGAGTGTGTGTGTGTGTGCTCAGCTCACAATCTAGCCTTGACGGAGAAAGCATTGGAAAATCAATGGGACTTGGGAATTTAGGCTGTCTGACCTAGAAAAAGAAAAGATTTTTTTTTTATACACTTTTTGCTCATTCCCAGTCTCGCGATCAGTTTGAAATCCTCCACTTTGTCTCTCTCTCTCTCTCTCTCTCTCTCACTTTCTCTCGTCACGGAAAATGTAACTGCAAAATCTAAATCTTAAAAATGAATTGTCTTGGATTACTCTCTTCATAAAAATTCGTTCGTTAGTAGTAGTTTCGACTCCAAACAAAATGAAAGGAGAGAGAGATGGAAATCAAGCTGTTGCAAGGAGTTCATGCTCCTGGAAAGGGAGTACACGGGGAAATGAAATGAAACGTAAAAGTGAGAGTGAGGAGAGAGAAAGTATAGGAAACTACCTACGCAAATTCTGTGCGTACCGGTATTTTTGCATGCACGAGTGCACGCGAACAATTTCAAGGTGCGTAAATTACTGATATACTCTCTCTCTCCCTCTCTCAGCACACTGTCTTTCATACTGCGAAACTCACGCAAAATTCCCTATGTATAGATCCTTTTTTGCTTTTAGCCTTTTCCGTGTTATGTAGTATGTGTAAGTGAGAGAGAAGGAGAAAGAGTCTTATCGTTTCTTTCGTTCTTCAGAGACGAGAGGAAAGCGAAGCAGAACCTGTATGAGAAACATGAACCAGAGAGAAAGGAGCGAGATGTGTAATCCTGATATGCACATGATTTTGCATAATATTCTATATAGAGACACATTCGTCATATGTATATCTAATAGTGTGAACGTACATGTACGTATATACGATATGTGTACATTTGCAAATTATATTGACTTTCTCTCATTTCTAGTTCTCTCTAGTTTCCATTTCTCTCCAAATCTTGTTCGTACGTTACGTTAGTGAGGAAAGTACAAGTGGAAAAGTTAGTTTAGAGCCACCAATGCAAGAAAAGAGGAAAGAGAAAGTGCGAGGGAAATAAAGAAAGAAAGGAAGCCGAAAGTCAAAAGGATCCGTAGGAAAGATAGTAGAAACACACACATAAATACATGGTGAAAGTAGGACGGAGTTTTCCCCCCGAAAGGAATGCATAATATATTATGTACGTGCTTGTGTACAATATCTACACATGTACGTGGACGTGGACGACGAAGACGGAGACGTACGTAAATACTACGAGGACTAAATACAGTTAAACGATAAGGTTTTTTTTTGTTGTACTTTTCTTCTGGAGACGAAAAACTTGCTACTACTATGGATTCCCGGGTGCAGTGAGAAATTCTAGCTGAGTACTCTGAATAATTCTTAAAGGAATGAGGAAACTGATGCTGAATTGTGGTGAAGACGAATTGGGGAAATTCGGAATTTGAAAGGAGCAGGAAGAAGAGAGAAAAAAGAGAAAGAGTAGGATTTTTCTTATACGATTTTCTATGGGAAATGCAGATGTTCACATTCAGCGAGTGTGTATCGCATGAGTGGAGTGCCAGAACCCCGCCGTAGACAAAATACATACATTGAATCTACACGCACACATTCACTGTGGGTTGTACGATATACTTGAGTACATCGTACGTACAGTTGGAATCTCGGTTTCTTTGTATCCTTTTCAATGAGAGTAAAAGTGAGAATATAGCACCTACATTTCTTAGTTTTATTTTATTTTATTTTACTTTACTTTATTTCCTTTTCCCTTTCTATGAGATTTTTTTCTCATGGGTGTATGTGTATATGTATGTACAGACAAACAGAAATAAAGACGAAAAAGAGTTTTTACAGCCAGCGTGTCGAGTCTTTAAAAGAGTATCAACTCACCCGAAAAAAGGGGGAAAGAGAAAAAAAAAGACGAGCGATGAAACCGAAAGAAAACTAGCACTAATGCTAACCTGAGACACGAGGCATGAGGGCAGAAGAATTAAAGAAAGCAATCGAAACTTTCTTCACTTGTTAATTCTCTCTCTGTCCCAATTTCTTCCTTCGTTTTTGTACTCACATCACAGAGGGAAGATTTTGTTTTACTTTACTTTCACTGACCTTGTATGGACAATTTAATTTGACTGCTTTTCACGTTTCCACGCGTTGAATGTTTGTGCAGCGATGGGGCGACCCATGACATGCGTCCATTATGAACGTCAGTCAAAAATCGTCAAATTATGGATCCGTTTGATTGCAGCTGACTGAGGAGAAAGTATGTATGTATAGATTTTGCTCAGTGACCCTCGTATTATTAATATTGGAAGGACAATGAGACAAGGTGGTGACAAGGACTGTGAGACAAAACGAAGGTGAAGGTGATGAATGGGAAATATTAATTAAATATACATATGAAGGATTCGTTGGAGGAAGGAGAAAGAGTGTGTTAGTGTTATGCAAGGAAATTGTCATCGGGACCTTCAAGTTAGAAATGGGGTGTGAAGAGAGACAGGGGAAAGTGGAACGTGGATGGATGATAAAGAAAATGAGAGGGAAGAGTATTTTAAAGAAATTCGAGTAGTGCTATATATATAAGTAGAGATAATGCCATGCAATGATTGTTATCATGAGCGGAACTTGGCCATGAGAAATACAAATGTCGATCGATTTACACACACAAAAAAAAAATGTCTCTCTTGTCTCATTTTCCCCATCTCTTTCCACATGGACAATCGACAATCAATTCAAATGCTCCATGACTTTTTCTTTGTGGATGGGGGAAAATGCTAAAAAGGTCCTTAAGCCAAAGTCAAAATCGAAATTGAAGGCGAATGTGAAATCAAAGCCAACAGACAGAGTCAACGTCATGTAGAAAGGTTTAGTGTCTCGAGTGTCTCTCTCCACCGTCGCACTTTCTACACACACTTGTGTGTGTGTGTCAACTTGAATATTTGGAATGTACATGTGCTGTGTTAAGATCGTCGGAGAAAAAAAGGCTTTTGGGATTTTTTTGGCTCTGATTGTGGGATTGTGGGGAAGTGGTACAAGTTCAACCTCTTGTTACTATCCAAATCCCCATGCACACACACACACTTCAACTCACAATAAATATTCAAAACGAGTATATATTCTCCGAAATTTTGAACCCGCACGTCGTAGTAGACCCAATGTCTTGTCTTATCGTTAAGCATTTACTTTAGACTTTAGTGTATAGAGACTGTGGAAAATATTTAATATTGATGTTATTTTTTTGATGTTTTGATTTGAAAGTAACACTTTGTCTTATGAATTATGGGAGAGGATTTAAATCTAAATAATAAATATGTGCTTTTTCTTCTTCTTGCAGGGAGCAAGCCATGATTTGTTTGAGCTTTTGGAACGGTTGCAGAACAGTCGTTTGGACGATCAACGCTGTGTGCTGCCCTCCTACTTTACACAGGTAAACCTCCTACTTTGACTCTTGCTTCGAAGATGGCGCTCACTGCATCACTTTGGCATACAAAAAAAACGTTTTCATATATATCCTTTGTCATCACAATTGTCTCGTTCTTTGTTTTCCACGAACGGCACGAACTGTGCTTTTCCGTGTAATGGTCATTCACAATTCATAATACCAAGAACAAAGAATAGAGAGAATCGAGGTCGAAGGATTCCAAGAATCAATTGGTAGAATGTCCTTTATTAACAGAAAGTTAGCTCTAATATTTTCCAAGATTCTAACTTAAACTACTGACTATATACAGTATATGTAGATAAATTTTTATTTCATATTTGTCGCCATACTTTTTCCCTTTCTCTTTCCTAGAAGACAGATTTGAACTTATCAAATGTAACAGGACTGATTCATGATTCATAATTTCCTTGAATAATTCATTAGTAAAATAATCAGGATTGTTTTTGTTTCGCTGGACTTTGTGTCTCTGCATACATATGTTCATGAAATATACTCGTTTTATTTACAACTAGGTAATTGAATTACCATTGATGACATTTTCCGGTGAATTTTCTGTAACTTTGTCTGTGAACTGTTTCTCGGGTTTTCAAATATTTGTACATATACTGTCAAGTTTTGGTCGCCAAAAGTTTTAAGTGCTTTTCAGAAATAGTATATATCAAGTCAAAACTTTTGTGAGAGTTGTTGGTTGAAATTAATGTTGGAATTCTGCGAAGGTGGAAATTCTATATATCCCGAGATAGTTAAGTCTTATATAGATGGATGGGATTGAAAAAGCTAGAATCCTCTACAAATTCACGGGAAAATCTTTTTGAAACTGAAATTTGATTTGATGGTGTATTATGTTTATGTGTACAGGGAAGCGTGTAATGGGTAGTGTAGAAAATGTACATTTTGAGGTTTTAGGCATTGACTCAATGCAAACAGGGAAGAGAGAGAACATCAAACCATCATATCATATGTATTAAATTTTATATGCCACGAGCTTTTTACTCTTTTTTTTTTTTTTTCATCCCCTGTTCCATTTGTCATTTATCCACTCGTCTTGGTTTCGTTCGTTGTTTACCATTCCAAGTACATGGAATGGATTAGGAGAGCTCCTATGGTTTTGCCATGAGGCAAACGTGGGTTGGGAATCTTAGAATCGGGAAATGGGGGAAATGTTGGAGGACGTACTGGGTAACGTCACGTTGAAAAGACCCATTATGCGGAGAGAGAGAGATAGAGATACAGTCAGTTGATGATGAGATTTTCCTCCCAGATTTTTGCTGATACCGTTATTTACGGATCCGGATCCGGATCCTCATGGTACCAGGTGAACTGAAAATGGGAGGTTGCGACAAGTCACTTTCCTTCATCAAACATGCGGCTAATATACTTTCCAATTATAGAATACGAAGGTCATTTTGTTTCTAAAGAAAACACGGTGTGCATAAGTGCTAGAAGCTATAGAAAAATTGAGATTTGCTATTTAGCGCACTAATCTGATTGAATTTTGAGTCATTTTCAGTCCATGCTAAATAATTCATGTAATAATTCATGTAAACAGATTCAAATTGGTTCGTTTTTTTTTTTTTTTTTTACGAATTTTTTAATTGTTTGCGAGACTTGACTCATGTTTTGGTAAATGTAAATTCAAGACTCTCAAATTTCAGGAGATGTCAATGACTTGTGATGTTATGATTAAATTTGTGATGAGAATTATCTAGACAATGTTATTCACGTTTATGTTTAGTTTGTGCTTTTTTACGTGTGTGCGAAAACGTGAAAAAAAGTGGGGAAACTTGAGCTTTCACTAAATGGTTCTAGCTGCAATAATAATAATAATAATAGTAATTGGTAGTGGAACAAATGAATGGGCGACGTGTGTGTTCTGTACATTTTTTTTTGCATACGTTTCCATTTGTATACGTTTGGTAAAGAAAATAATAATAATGGAGTAGTATATGTTTGCGTGTGTGTGCTGTCAACTGACTGGAACTTTCCACGAATTTTCAGCTGATTGTATTTGTTAGTTTGGGGGTTTGAATGCCAAATGTCAAATACCAAATAGGAATAGCACAAGTTACATGAAGCAAATGTTCCGAGTCCAAATCTAAATCTGTGTGTGTTTTGTTTTTCTATTGAGCACTGAGCATATACAGATATATGTACGAATGAAATGAAGGAGCCATTCCTTTATTTCCGTTGGACTTTTGTATTTGAGTCTATTGTAGATCTGCACTGTAGATTTGAATTTACCTAGTTGCAGCTGTATTGTTGTTGTTGTAGAGGGGAAGCATGTAGAAATAACGTGGATGGGCACGTGGGGATGTCTTGTTGTTTTCGTGAGATTTACAGCTGGATTTAGAATTTGATTTTATGTTTCATGTGGATTTTCACCTTTGAGTTTGAAGACTTTCGACTGTATGGAAGAATAATTTTGTTCATATGTACAATCCGCAATCGACAGATGCTGCACGAAATACGGAATACGATATAGAAATTGTTTTTATATGAAAAGTCTTACTCTTGCATGTATATGAAGTAAAGCAAAAATCATGACTGTGGACTTTGGAGAGAGAATGGAATTTTTTTTTGAATAAGAACTCAATTTTTGAAAGTGCGTAATTATATGGATAGTTTGTCTTCAAGTTTTTGTTTTGTATTTAATTTCATTCCATTTACAATTAATTATTTCACAGAAGAGGAAGAAGATGAGAAGAACGTCCTGTGATTCTGGTTTTATATAGGTTTGTGTTTTCCCACAAAATAACGAGAAAAATGGAGATAATAATTTTCATTTTTGGTGTGGAACTAGTAAAGACTAAAGACAGTCTCATTTTTTCTCTTGTCTTGCTCAGTCTTTAGTCCCGTATAATGTTTTGAGTTTTTGGTGGAGAGAGACGCGTGTAATAAGCTCAAAGTAATCAAAATATGTTAATTTTATTGCAGAAAATTCATTATCTGTTATCTTGTAATTAAGTGTTTAGAACTCGTGTGCGCCTTTCGGAAATCTGAGAGCTCCAACTAAGAACGAGGAACTAATGTCGTTTTATCCGTATTATCTATAGAGAAAAAAATAAATAATCTCACGAAATTAATTTTTAAACCCACACCAACACAGCTAAAATATTAAATACTAACTAACTACACATTTAACTAACAATTGCACTTTGTGTATGTGTGTATGTGTGTGTGTGGGTCTCGCAAAAATTTCATTCTTGTGTCAGTACCGCTTACTTGTACTTGTACTAAGGGCTCCGTTACAATAGACAACTTGGTAATAATAATAATAATAACAATAACCATAAGTCAGAGTGTGTTTTGGCAATAAATAAAACATTTTCTCAACCTTTGGGCTCTATCTACGGTCGTAACATGACATACACGTCATTCATAATTTTGACAATGCAGATACAGATACGCATACAAGGATTATCAGTAGATGTGGACTTGATCATGCCTAGATGTATATTTCTCACCTCAGTGTGCCCAGACTTTATACTACAGACGTTGTCAAGTTTTGTGGCCTTTGCTTCAAATTCATTTTTCATATTGTCAGTTCACAGTTAATGACGTTCCGCTCGTATACATATGTATACATGTACTACAGATAAAACCTTAAACAGCTTAGGTTTCAATTAACAATTTTACAATTTCTTGTTGCTCTTGCTCTTGTTGTTGGTACATACATGGTTATTATGCATTGTACATCGTCAAATGTGTACCATAAATAATTAAAGACCGCTTTGATTTCATTTTTCTATTATAATTCTATAGATTATGTTGACGTGAATTGAGTTGGTTCCCAACCTTTTTCCAATTCCACATGTCAAATGAATGTGTAATTTAATTTTTTATTTGGTGAATTCAATTCAATTTAAAATCCCTCCTTTTGGGCTTTACCATTGTAATTGAGAATTACGCGGCTTTTATTACAGATTAAGGACGTGCCTACATCATAATTTTTATCATATGAAGTATGAAGGGAATGACGTAAGTCACGGAGGTGATGTATATGATTTTTTTTCAACCTTTCCTTTTGTTTTTTCAAATTTTATTTTTGGCAAATGCAGATGGTTTAATTTTCTCGTCTCTCCTTTGTATTTTTTACATGTTCAGAAATACATATGTGAGTTTGTATGTAAATGTATGTATAAAGAATTGGCAGGACAATGGAACAGGAACTGACACATGTGCCAAAAAAAAAGTCTGGAGTAACAAGAAAATATGTAGTTATACGGAGTATAACTACTAACAATATATGTATAATGACAATAAATGAAAGTGTGGGTCGTTTGAGATCGGAAGGCCGGAGAAGTAAAATAATAAAAATAAAAAACAAGCGTACAATATCCATGTTTATTTTTTGTAAATAGGTACTTATATCTGTAGGGAAAATTCGTTCACGTCGGGAATGAGTGACTGAGTTGAGTGAAGTTGTTTTGAAAGCAATATATTTATATTTATTTGCGGGGCGCAACTGTTTTAAATAGGATTTCCCATTCCTCATTTAACTGCCCACGTGAATGACGTTTGTCGAGGTGGATCCTCATATTTAGCTACATGAGCATTTCCGTATACATACGGATATTAAGTACAGACTTTACAGATGCACACCGAGAACAGAGTAATTTGCCACGCGACGAGTTGGTGGTTCTCTTTCGGTTTTCGGTTGTCACTGCTGCTGCCAATGCCGATGTTTATGTTAATGTTTGTAATTGTCAACTTTACTGCAGCAGCTATGTATATACTCTGCCAGAGTCATTTTAAAAAAATGTTCAACGTCACAGACGAACGTGTTTTCACTCTGTTTCTTTGAAGAATTTTTATGAGGGTCTGAGGTCTGAGTCTAAAGTTTGAAAGGTCTAAATCTGACTACATATTTGCAATCCTTCTCTCTAAAATCCTCATGTATATTCGTCTCTGTCTTTGAGCCTCTGTCAACTGTCTCAACCTCAAACCGTCTTTGTTGATTGTCCTCCAAAGACTCCAGTTGAGAGAGAGATTCTACGAATTTCATTCACTGCCAAAAGTGCCCAGTCTCTTTCAAAGTTTACCGAGAGTAAACTAAACGAGAAACCACCAATGAGCCATTCCTTCTCTCAATTTAATTTAAATAAAGTCTTAAACGGATTAAGTGTGTGAGCTGCATAGGTAGATGTATGTGGGAGCTTTCCAGTTTTACGTGGACTATTTATTCTTTATGGACTTTGCTCTAGTTCTCTCTGTCTCTGTCTCTGTCTCTCTGCGTGTGGTTTCTCTTTTTTTTTTTTGAGTTGCAGATGTAGATGGGGAGAAATGCAAAGCTGGAAACATTCCATCATTGTGAGATATATGCACTCTGGCTTAGTCGTTCAATAAAAAGTATTATTAGGAAAAAGTAATTTTAACGCTATAGCGTCGAGGCGCGGCTCAATAAAAAGCTTTTTTTGAAAAATGCAAGTTAAAAAAAAAACGAGTATATAGAATAGAAAAGGATAGAGACGACGACGAAGGAAAACACAAACACGTCAAAGGAGAAGAAAGCGGTCAAAGCGCTCATGACAAACCTAACTACTGTCTATACTTTCGTACTTTGGATTTATCGCTACAGATATTTCTGACTCCAGGGTTTTGGTTTGTTTCTTGATGAACTCCTTTCCTCCTCGTATTTGCTTCTTCTTCTTCTTCATTCTATTGATCTCCTTGTTCTGAGTACATCTCGTGTAAAAGTGTCCTTTGATCTACATATTTGGAGGTGATTTTCGGAGTTATTTGGGTTTTCGAGATCCGAGGCATAATTTATAGTAAAAACAACGAGATGACAGTATTTTATTTTATTCCATTAGCAATAGTTGAGGATTGACGAGCTGAGTTTTTCTGGGGTAATGGGGATGAAGAAAATTAATCAGGATATTCCTGGAGAAAAAACAAATCTTGCCACTTCTTCCGAAATGGGAAAGCTCTGATTTTATATGTTATATAAAAAAAATTCCATTTTTTTTATGTCGCCTTGGCTTGACTCTCTGGAAACGTTTTTTTTCTGTGGGTATAAGGATAAAGATAAAAAAAAAAAAAAAAAAGAGGATACGAGTGACAATATGGATCGTGAATCGCTGTGTTTTGTTGTCTCTTATGAAAAAATTTGGAGACCTACAAACACAATTTCATGAATTCTACATTCCATTCAGCATTCTACAGTGTAGAGATCGAGAGAGAAAGTGAGTGAGCCCGCCAACTCCAACGTCAATGGTCAATAAATGTGCACTAAACTTAAGTAGGTTAGGTTAGCCATCCAATAAGCGGGTAATAAAATAAACGTCGGATTCTTCTTCATGATGACGCAACAGAACAGAACAGAAGAAGAGAACGGAATGAACCCAGATCCATCCCGATATATTTCATCTCTTTTTTTTGTTCTCTTCTCTCTTCTCCATGCATTTTGTGTGTACAGTGTAGATTGTGCAGCTGCTACTACTACTAATACGATTGTCTCTCTCTCCTACTGTTGCTATCTTCATATTTATACGTGTATATTTTGTAGTCATTAGATATCCTTGGGATGTATTCGTAGTTACCATACATATATACCAGCAGATTAAAAATCATACAGATGCATATGATGTGATGTAGGACATTTTTTATATCCGTCTTTTTTTTATATGAAATGTTTATTGGAGCTTTCCCTTTCGTTCTTGCCTTCGCTTCTTTCTCCCTTTCTCTTTGGCTCTGGAGGTTGTCTCTCGTCTAGTCGTAACCGCAAGTCAAAAGTTAAAGTACGTTGTGGACTCGGAGTAAAGCTGCATTGATAAAGATAAATCCTTGTATAAAACATAAGATAAGTGGAAATTGGCAAGTGCTCACACGCCAACCACCGTTATATATATGGGGGAAATGTGAGACTGGTGACGTAAGACTGGGAAAGGCTGCCGGAACACAAAATGACTTTGATCATCGTATCGCGTAAGAGTAAGGACTTGAACGAGTTTGCATTTCCTTCCTTTTTATAAAAACTATGCCATTGTAATATTTGTATATATATATATCTGTATACATTTGATAGTTGTTTTGTTTTTCGGTTCCTGTCCGTATTCCTATATTGAATTGTGGATTACTCCTGATCCACATCTCCAATCCTGTATATATTTACGTGTATGCCGATTGCCGAAGCAGATGCAGAAGCAGAAGCAGATGAATATTGAAAGAGGATTTTATGAGCAACAAACTTTCAAAGGAAATTGAGTGGAGCAATTTCTGTACATATATGCATATATATTTACGGAGAAAACTTGCGTGAAGCTCTCTTGGAGTTCCTCAGCCGCAAATTCAATATCAAAAGGGAAATTCTGAAATCTTCTTTACTCTCTCACTCTTTCTCTTACTCTTTCACTCTTCTCATCCATGTTAAATGTATAATAATGCTGGATGCATAACTAAATTATCTCGAGTTCTGAATCCTGAATCCTGCTGAGTCATACAGAAATAGAATTGTTGATATGTGTACATGTATAATTTCCATATATGGCTTGAATAAAAATTAGAATAAGAGTCGAGTTCGAGTTGTCTGAAGGCTTTTTTTTTAAAAAGAGAACTTGAAAGGACAAAGTACCCAAATTGGTTGGATTTTTGTCCATTAATTAAGTCGCGCATATATGTAGTTACCATTTCGAGTCATGTATGTATTTATATGTATTTTAGTATGTACTAGAGGCAATCGGATCGTGAATCCTCACTAATCCACTTGAAGTTGACGCTCCACATTTCATAATAATTATTTGTAGCGTATCACGTAACGGAGCATTTTATCTCAAGCTCAAGGTTACTACTCTACATGGAATTAATTGGGTTTTTATGTGTAATAGATTTTCCTCGTTAAGGCGCTCATGGGAGGAAAATCATTCTCCTGTCATTTGTCTGAGGCAAAGGATTTCATTTGAGCTTGAATGTAATTTTCCCAAGTGTTTCTTTTTATAGGGAAATTGACATTGAAGAAAATTGACATTTAAATAATCACGCGTGGATTTGGATTTGATGTAAAATTGAATTCGGGGAAATTCAAATGTAAATTGTCTATTGCAAATTGCCTGTGGATTTACTCTGATTTGATTTAATGTTGTGGATTTTGTGTTCGGTAGATACATACCTATATTCAGTGGCTTCAAATTGTACAGAGGAGGAGGGAAATCAAGTAAATTGTGTGTTCTCACTGGCATATATACAGGCGCTTCCCTTTCTTGTTGTGAAGAGTCGGATTTGTGTAGAGTCAAGCACTTAAGTGTATAATCTACAAACGTAGAGATTAAAGGATCATTAGTAGGATATTTATTATGTATGATTTGCATATTTGCACATTCAATGACTCTATTTTTTTTCTTGCCGAGGTATAGAAGGCAGAATTTAAGATGTACTTTTACATTTGTCTCATCTGCGAAAGACTCAAACTCGAGATTGGTTTTGACTTTGAATAAAGATGAAGATAAGGAACATATGTAGAAATGTAGAGAAGTAGAGAGAGAGAGTAATAAAAAAAGAGTGTGTAGTATTTTCATGTAGATGTTAAAGTTTCCCAGTTGGACGGAGGTGGATGTTGGCTGATGGTTATTTTGTGAGTAATTTTGAATTTTAATCGTTTAAGTAGACAATATCTCTTGTGTTTTTAGCTTGGTAAAGCGACGTTTCAAATATACATATATAAAGAATGTGTAGGATGGCAGGATGGAAGATTTACGAGAGCAAAGTTACGACTTTACTATTTACGCAAGGTTTTTTTCCTTCTTTCTTTCGTTCTATTCTTTCGTTTAGTTTGCCGTCTTTTTTTTTGCGCTTAGGTATACGTAGAGGATTTACGATTTATGAATTAAATCTATTTTGCATATACGTGTATGCTCACTCTATTTGTAAGTACGTGAGATTTTTTAAGCCAATGCTCTACTCGAATCCCAAGCTCTCACTTATTGTCTTGTTTTTAAAGACTAATTGTGTTGTAAATTGTTAATTTTTCAGATGTACTTGCAATTATTGTGTGCATGTATATAGTTTGAGGGGAGAGAGCAATAATTAATATTTTGGTGTAGGTTGACGTTGGCATTGGTATTTGTAAAATAGTTATTAAGGTATATACGAGTCGATCCTGTATTCTGTTTCATCCAAATAAGGCCGTTAATTCCAGTGACTGTATAAATTTATCTGTATCACAACCACAGAATACAAATATCGTGATGTAGTTTCATCAATTGAAATGAGATATGGATAAAATTCGCAACTTTTGTAATTGCTCTTTGATTCATAAAATAATGCGAAGGAAATATGAGAGAGTAATTTGTAATTCTTCATGTGTAAGATATACACATGGAGTTGAAATAATATTTTTGTGAGGAAACGCTAGGACAGTGGGAGCTGAAAGGAAATTGTCAATTTTACAGTGAAAACATTCGCATTATTATTATTGTTATGGTTCAAAATGAGGGAAGAGAAACGAAAGAGAGAATTTTCGTGTGTAGCCAAAAGGTACATAGTTTCAATTTTCAAATGTCCAATCCGACGATGAGTTTTGAGGTTTTGACATGGGTTTTATTCGTTTTATCATTGGGAATTTCTTTGTTTTCCGTTGATACTGAATACGGATGTGCTGCCTATGACATAAGATGAAGATGAAGATAGTACGTGGGTACAATTTTACATAGGGATGAATGAGCGGCTCGTCGCAGTATTATGTACATGTACTTGTTTTATATACGTTTATGGTTAATCATCAAACGTGGTTTTTGTCAAGGAATTGCCATTTTCTCCCATAGAAGGAGATTGATGCGTTCAGTCGGTCTATTACAGCTGACCGTCTCAATGGAATAGAAATGGCAAAATTTTCCTTCTGTTGATTCTTTATGGTCTGTCACTCTCTCACATGTGTACAGTGTGTGTTGTACGTTGTACATGTACATACTTTTCCATGTGTATAATCTCCGACTTGAATCTCGGAAAATCGCAGAGAGATTCTCATGAAATTTTATGCTCCGAGTGGAGTCGGCTTCGGTATCATTAGACTTGTCTCGTTGGAAATTTGAACAGAGTTTTAAGGTAATTTTTTTTTATCAACTTTGAATGTGAATGTGTGTTCCTCGTTCATTTTGTCATCATTTCCTTAGTTTGTACAACGAGTATACGACCATAAGTATTACATTAAGATAACAAGTCTGATTACATTACTTTATTTAAACTAGTTGTACGTTGCCTTTATTGGAGTTTTTTTAGTTTAGAGACGAAAATGTGCCCAGTCTTTAATTGAGCATTTTGTTCAAATTCTCGTTTTCTTAAACTTACGCATATATACCTACAAAGACTTTTGTAGTCGATCCTCAATTGTATGTGTTGTGTTTTTTTTTTGGGCATAGTCGTCCGTCTCATCCTCCTCGTCATCATGATGTCACTACTTTTTTTCCATTCAATATATCTAAATTGCCATTTAAATTTTGCCATTACTATCATGTAGATTTTGGTTGAAGAGAAGATTAAAATCAAATCAAATGACATTCACAAAATTCAAGTGCAGCTACCAAATCGAGGTAAAATGTCGAAATGGTTCATGATTGTTGATATGGTATAGAAATCCGAATCTGAATACAAAATACAAAACAAATACCAAAATATATGTGTACAAAAAATACAGGCTAAGCGATTCCACACATTAAACAGGACAAATTGAAAATGGGGTATGAAGAAGCATGTAATGTAATGTAAAATAGTACAGAAAAATCCTTAGTTGGTTCTCCATATCGCCTCCTCTTCTTCTTTTTTTTCCACTCGTTGCACATTTAAAAAATGTTATATAGACATGACTATATGAGACTGCGACTGACAAGACGACAAAACGGTCAAACATGAATTCTGATGTCGTTGTCATGTTCCATCAAAAGAGAATTGGGAGAGCGAAAGATAGAAGAAGAAGTATAGAAAAAAAACGAGTAAATAAATTCGTTGGGTGTAGGTTCAGTTCATCTGACCATGCAAACAACATCCCCTCTCCTCTATACATACTTGCTTTTATATAGATAGTTTTTTTGGTTGAAAAGCTCAAGAGCCAGAACGACGACCAACGACGACGAAAGAATTGACATCGAAGGCATTGACACGCCAACGAGAGGACACAAATTTCCATTACAACTTTTCATTACGAATGAAAGTCACAAGTGGATTAGATTTTCACTTACATTGGGAAATCGGAATATTGAAATGGAATTAAATGAAATGGCTATGACAAATGAAGTATAATGTAATGTAATGTGCGTAGATATTAGACATTGTATGTATGTAGTACAGTTGAAACTGTGGTGTCGCCAGAATGTATAGCTAAAGCTAAGTGTCCAAGATACTGAAAGTGAATGAGTCTCATTGTCTATTTCATTGACGGTTGACATGAACCTGTCACATCGTTCTTTTCAAGCTGAAACTGACTGACTGTAAAGTTTACAGTGTAAACTCTCTTTGAGCATCAGTTCCCTACTTCTACATCTTTTCTTGTTTGTCGTTTGTATATTTGCACGCGATATTTTATTTTTATGCCATTTTCCTCTTGTGTGACAATTTGAATTTGAGTGGCAGTCTCAACAGCCTCAACTCAAAAGTGACTTGATAATAATGGCAATGACATCAGAGAAAGAGATTGAGAGTCACCTTAGACATTACTGTCAACTGTATCAGCATCAGCATTCAACATTATGCTCATGTTAATTTAGTACAAACAAGCACACACATTTCTCTACGAGACTTTGTCTACTATTTTCTTTTTTTTTTTGTCTTTCACATTTAAAATATTGTACCGAATATCCTCTTTCCTTTTCTAAATCATATACATGCTACAGTGATTTCTACTTTGATAACCATAAATTATTGGGAATTATTCGAAATTCAAGTAGCTTCAGCTTTAGACACGATTTTTATACTAAAATATCTCACTCTGTATTTCATATTGAGATATTGGGATTGTGAGTATATTAATGGTAAAATTATTATCGTAACTGCATATTTGTTTCAGTTTCAGTTTCCTTGGAAGGTTTTTACTCTGAGTAAAGTAGTATATTTACTACATATTCGTTTATGTAACTATGGGACTGGACTGGATTTTTGTTATGGGCGAAGAGTGCATGTAAATGTAAATGCCTGTAAGGGCTATTAATCTTATTTCGATTTCATTATTTATCTAAAGTTAAACCATGCCCGTTTTTACGGTGTAAGTACATTGTAGTAGTAAGATAGTTTCAAGAAAAAATACGCTGACGTACATTGTATGTACTTGTGTACATGGAGGCATCATAAATATTCAAGTCATGTTCAATGTATTGTTGCCTCTGTGTCAAGTTTGCGTGTGCATGTGAGAGTGAGTGTGTGTGTACGTAACATACACACACTATTACACACAAACTCTGTGTGCTCAACTCACACTCACCTTTATATATCTTGGATTGTATGGAAAAAAGAAGACGAGGAAAATGTTCTTTGCGATAGGATGCTCAACTTTTCAAGTTGAGAGCCTGAGCTCGTCGTTGTTTGAATTCAAAGTCAAAAGCTGACGCTGAAACTGGAAACTCTGAGTTCTGCGATCGTGAGTCCAAGTCCAAGTCTTAAGCAAGCAAGCCCAAAGTTTTACGACTTGCATTGCTATTGCCATTGCCATTGCCATGCTATATATTCCATTCCATTGGAATGGAATGGCAACACAACGGAAGCAGAGGAAATCCTCTATTTTCTTCTTGTTGTTGTAATTTCTTCCATGTACAACAACGGAGAAGTACGAAGAGACAGAGACCAGAACCCATTCCCCATGCCATGTCAAAGAAGTTTTTTTTTCTAACATTTACACATGTACCTTACATTTCCAACATTACAACGCACACTTTAGATTTTTTTTTTTGGATATGACTTTACCTTTGAAAATTTGAACGTCGAAAGTCAAAGTCGAACGGATAGATGTTTTTTTTTGCGTTTTTTTCAGGAGGTTTGAGTTTTGACATGGAGAATATTTATGTTGTATGCATAAGAGGAAGACGTTCGAACAAATTTCATTGTAATGTGTTTGTGTGTGTGTAATACATAGCAAGTAACCTCATTGTATTAGTATTAGTTCATGGTCGGTTTTTGTATGTTTAGTAGATATACCTTTAGTCGTCACAAGTGTGAGTTTTGGTTTGGTTTGGTTCTGGGCTCAAAAGCTACTTGAATCTCCTTCGACTATAATATCAATAACATACCATAAGTTTGTCTTCCCAATTCACATTCACACATATGCATTTGCTATTTGAACGGAGTGAGGTGCATAAAGGAATTATGTACATATGATACGATAATAGCTTTTGCAATAAATAATAAATTATGGATGGACGTCCCTATATATCTGTATATTAAATATTTACGAGGTGGACGATGGACGAGGAATCATCGAGGAAGTTCCTACATGTATATGAGAATATGAGAGCATAGTGCAGAGAAGTGAAGAGGAGCTTTACATTTACATACGTGTAATAATTAATGTAAAATGCAAATTGTAAAGTTCCTTGGTCTTTTCCTTTCTTAAATATGAGATGGACGGCTATACGGCTGTTCCGTGTGTTTGTTTCTCCGGGCATTATTCTTCTGTAATAATATCTTGGAATCAGAATTGAAAAAATCAACTTGAGCGCTGACCGCTCTCACTTGATTCTGGTACGCCGCGAGAGTAAGAGCAAATAAGTATACTTGTAGAAAACTAACACCAACTTTCAGTGAATGAAAACATATACCTATATGTACTCACAGTCAGAGGAGAAACAGGTATTTGGTTAATGTATTCAATTTATCAATATCGGATGGCGATTATCCTTATCAAATTCAATTATATAAATATTCAGTACCCAGAGCAATTTCAATTTACAATACCTCAATACAAATTCACTATACTCTTCAAACTCGGAAGAGTAAATAAACTTGATTAATCCTTCTAAACTTGGCTGTAATTGAATTTTTTTTTTTTCATTGAGAAAAAACTTGGACACGGAGCCGGAACTCAGTTCTGTTTGATTATTCGTTTGTTATATAGTTATGATTCATAAATTTCCTGTACTTATTGTTAGTGGGCTGGGCATGTGTGTGTAATCTTAATCGTAATTGCAATTGCTATGGACTAAGGTAGCTTTGGATAATCAATAATTATTTTATTATCTGTTTGTGTGTGTGTGTGTGTGTGTTTTCATTTATCATTAGTATCGTTAATACGATAGTAGTCCTAGGCGTACGGTGAATTGGCCGTTTTAAATTGTATTTTTTTAGTATTTTTACTGTAGATGAGTGAGAAAAAAAACTGTCACTGTGCACACTCTTATTTTTCATTGAGTTGAATGTCTGTCATGTTTGTATGATATCACGGTCAATGATTTGGATTTCTCTCTCGAAAATTTAAATGTGTATATGGTATGAGTTTGAGTTTTGGATTTGCTACGTTGAGGAAATTGAAAGGAAAAAAGGGGGGGAGGATGTCAGCTGTGATATTGTAAATATGGTATACATTTATGTAAATGTAAAGGGAATTGGGGAAATTGGTGAAATTAAAATTGAGAAAGTGAAGATTCTGGTTCTTGTGACTTGTTGTTATTATTATGACTATAGTTGCTGCTAATTTGAAAAATGTTTGTAGATGTTTCTCGTGTGTGTGTGTACTGCTCAAGCTTTCCATTTATCCTCATGAGATTCAAGTTCACCCATCCTAATTAGTACACCACAGCACACAGGTACATAATATATATACATATATATCTAGATATAGAGAATGTTGAGGAATGAAACTGAAAGGAAACGCTCATTCAACATTCAGTTGAAATATGTTGTCGAGAGAAGAAGGAAAAAAAAGTTTTATATTATTATGATTAATAATAACAACATAATAAATAAAATAACAGGTTCACTTCTCCACTTCTCAATAAATATTGACAGAAAGTGAGTGTTTCTTGGATCATAAAAAAATTAAATATGACTTGTTAAATATTTTGTGTAATGAAAAATGAAAAGGGAAATGAAAAAATTGGAGTCCCTGTCGCAATTGGCAATTTGGATCGAGAAAAAACAAGAAAATTAAAATCCAAGCCAGTTATTTGACAAATTTTCCAATCTAATTGCTATTTGGGATAGATTTTTTTCCCCCGTACAGCATATATATTGCAGTGAGTTTGAGATTAAGAGTAAAACATTTTTTCTTTCTTTCGGGACACACATGCAGTATATAAAAAAAAGTAAACAAACTACTCTATCGCACTATCTGAGATGTAGATGATGATGATGACGATCTTCATCTCTAATCTACATTCGCATTCATAATAATTTTCAAACGATATACACAAAATGTGTACACAACACACTTGTGTTTTCTCCCTACCCTAACGAAAAAACCTTGAGGACGTTTCATTTCGTTTGCTTTTCCTTTTGCCTGAGATATGCGATAAGGAAAAGACGTGTTAGTTTTGTAGACATTTGGAAATGGAATGACTTTGCAGAATGTCATGGGTTTTAATATATATCAGAGATGAGGAAGGAAGATACGCGTTTAAGAAGAAGTGAGTATATTGAATGGATTTGAAGAAAATTAAAGCCAATGAACTACTGCCATCCACATGTTCAAGTCAAAGTGAACATGGATATATTGTGACACAGTGAAACTGGAATGCGATTATTTTTTCTAATGGATTTTTTCCACCTTTATGATTTTACGATACACTGTTGACTGTTGAGGGTGCTGGTAGCTGTTTTCTGATTTACGAGGACGCTCTCTCTCTCTCTCTCTCTCTCTCTCGAATCAATTTGACCAGAAAGAAAGAAATTCATAAAATGAAGAAGAAAGTATACGTCATTTCATGACAGTGTTAGTGGTTTTGTTTCCGTTTCAGAGGGAAATGCAACCATCATAATAAAGTACATAGGATTGATGAGTTATTTTTTTTTGTCTATCCTTTGTTCATATAGTATGATTTTGTGCTTCCTTTTTCTTTTCGATAACTTGTTGAAAGTTAGATGAAGTTAGACTTGTAGTAGTCGAGTTGAGTTGAGCCACCTTTGAGTTCCGAATCAATGACCGATAGTTTATTTGTTATTAGTTTTCATTACGTTTCGTTTTATACGACTTAATTTAAATTTATGTGTAGTTGGGATTGTAACGTCGTTTCTCTGTATTTTCTGGTTATAGAAATCTTGTGGGAACAATAAAATCTTTCATTTTGATTAGATTTTTCATATATACATTCATTTTGATTAGATTTTTCATATATACATTCAATTTGAATGATTCAAATATATATATACTGGCTTTGACCTTGACTCTCAACTCCCAGTCGACTTTGACTTTACTAGTTGCCAAAAGTCAAAACAATATAATAATGTAATGTACAATATAAAAATTCTAATCTAATAAGAACTTAATAACTTTTATAATATAGTAATATAATAAATTGGGAATGTGAACGAATGCCATTTTTCATCTCGTAATAAAATGAAATCTCTCTCGGCTTAATACCCAACTTTTTTTACTGTGGGCAACAGTCAACAGTCAAATATTGTGTGTGTGTGTGTGTGTGTGTACCTGTTAGAAGTGTTTTACAGGTAATTTTTTTTTCTATACAATGTTTTTCATATCACAGATTTTTTTTATAGAGATTATAAAGAATAATAATTAATGAAAAAGAATGAGAAATGTTCGAAAAAAATATTATGATTTGAAACGTCATAATTTCAAATTGAAGACATGAAGAGCATGACGTTAACCATGTAGAATGTTTTCAAGTCTCATCTATAGTGTAAAGCCACCGTGAATTCTACAATTTAGATTGGAGTTTTTTCTCTCGGATATGTACACAGACAAGTTTCGCACTTGGAAGTTGGCAGTTTGCAGTCATTCACATCACATCTTGCCTACGTCGTTCCATGAGAGAATTCGCACACAATTTATATACACTAATTTTTCCATATTTGGCTAGTAGCAAAAAAAAAAAAAAATACTATGAAAGTAAAAGAGTAAATTAAACAAGAAAAAAAAACAGTTTCATTTCATCACACTACACGCACGCACAATCCCTCAAAAATATTGTGTAGACATTTGTGTATACACAATACAGATAGATTTTCATTATGTTTTGGACTCGAAGCTTCTTTGGAAGTTTGGAGAAAAACGGACGATCCTATTATGGTCTGGATTCTCTTTTTTTTTTCTTTTGTGGTCTCGTCTCTATAGTGTTGATCAAGAGTGAAAAGAGGAAAAGACGTTTTTCACACTCTCGCAAAAAAAAAAACGGCTCAACTTTAGTCGAGTCAACGAGAGGATCTTCTCATTATTATTACTACAACTACAAGGTTAATATACTGCGAAATTTCTGCCCCTAACAGAAAACAGCTAATGTTTTTTGAGGGTGTAAATGTAAATGTAAACGTATAAACAACTTGAGGCTCAACTGCAAAATCAAATGGAAAATGGAATAGTGTCTTTGAGTAGTAGTAGTATGCAAATTTTGCTCTAAACACGACCACGGCACTAGATACTATGTTGATAAGAAGGCGAAACACTTATATTCTTCCACTTGACTACAAAACAAGTTTTTACCCTTTGTTAGCTTTTTGGCTTGTATTATTGCAAGCTCTAAATTGACTCAAGTTGATAGAGAGAGAGAGCAAATGAAGTAAAGTTGGAGTTGCTCATTTTCTCCTCTGTCTCTTAATGCACTCGACTTGGACTCGGGAAAAAATTGTATAAAGTATACAATTTACAAATCCAAATTAAATTACTTACACAATCCTTCAGACACTCTAAATTCTACAATGTAATTGTATTATGGAGAGTGAGACATTTTATTATAGGCAGTCCAATTCTCGAATTCTCGTCTGTGTAATCGAATCAGTCGAATCGAGTCAGCCGTTCGATATGGAATTTTCAAAATCAAAATCAATGAAAGTAATAAATCTTGAGAAAGTCTATTGATTTGGATTTTCACTGATAATATTGTGTCTGAGAGAGAGAGAGAAACCAGATTGGGAACTTATCGTGGTTAATACTTGATGTAAATGTAAATTATGGAGGAATGTTCCCATCCAATCTGACCATCTTTTTCATGTATGTACATTATAAATGTGTAGATGATGATGATGAGTGTAATGAGAAAGAGCTGGTGAGACTCTCATAGTGAGTAACCGTCAATGATGATTGATTATGGATTAGGGTAAATAAAGATTAAAGATGAAAGGATTGACTGAAGGAATATACATGCGACTTTTGTATCGATTAGGCACTTGAACGTTGAGAGTTGAGTTTGTGGGGTCGATGGAATACAGATTACTCTATGGTCAGGTCTCTACTACATATCTGTATAGACAGCATGTGGTCCACCGTCCGTGGCTTTCTTGTCTTGTCTTCATAGGCGATCGTCCATCCACATGACAAAAATCTGTAATCGTAATCTGCATTTGCAAATGTTGGACGGTAGAAATGGGACAAATGTTTTACCTATTAGTGGACTATGAACATGAGGAGAGAGAGAGAGAGAGAGAGAGAGAGCGCGAGCGATTGAGCGAGAAATGCAAAGTGTGTAGAATTTGTGTGTGTGAGTGAGGACTCATTATCGTTAAATTGTGATCAGTGATCAGATTAGCACACAATTATTCTCAACTCACATCAAAGTAATTCGATTTAAATATTGTAAAGAGGGGGGGACCGTGTGCTTGGAATTTTGATGGGCGGCGGATACTATTCATTATTCTTGTCCTACATCTTTAGTCTTCAGTTCTATACAGTCATACATTTTGGCGAGCACGTACGTCGGTATCGTGAAAGAGATGGGAGATGAACTAGAGAGAGGGAGAATTTCAAACCGACAATCTACAGTAAACGATGTGTATGTGGATGTCGAATGTGGACACTAACCTAGGGAACCATAAAATGAGGGAAAGGGAGAGAAACTGTCTAGTCTGTGACTGTATTATCAGTTATCATTTATCAGTGCATAATTCTATTGAGTAATATGAGAGGAGGGCATTGTAGCTCTGCGCTTTGAAATTATATTAAATTAATCGAGGTTTCACCAAAAAAATGAAGACATTTTTCCCGGAAATTTTAAATATGAGTATATAGTACCAGTCGTTTCTTTTCATTCTTCTTTTGTGAATGAACTGAACAGAATCTGATTATGATTCATGACTTCTCTCACTTTGATTTTTGATTTTCTTTTTCCTCCGTGTGGCTGTACATGGATTTTTCCGGTATTGCAGCATCCAAGTCCAAGTAGAATAGGTGAGGTTTTGTAGTCTGTATAATTTTGTTTTTTTTTGTTTGTAATTTGACAAAATTGTAGCATAAGCCACAGGACTTGAATGCACCATAACCACAAGAGAAAAGATAATTTGATATTATGTAGATTTGACATTATTAAATATGATGTTTTGTGTGACAAGGAATGCGAATATTACAAGGAAAAAATCATCTGTGTTCTGTGTAATACACAAAGAAAATGTACTTATATGATGATGCTGAAACTATTTTTGTATGTAGTTTATACATGCTTGTTCACAACAAAAAGGGAGAGAAACAGAGTTTTTCACGTGTGTTTGTGTGTGTGTATATGTATTGAAAACTCGTTTTTGAATTCCGGATTCGTACAATTACATCTTGTTATCATTTTTCTCTGTATTTTTTCCAACCTCATACAAATATTCCTTTGTACATAAGTACAATTGGTCAAAATGGTAAGTGGTCAGACAGACAGAGAGAGAGAGAGAGAGAGAAAACCACGTCAAAACTCTTTACCATAAACTCATGCGAACAACAACACACAAAATTATTTATCAAAGAAAAGTATAGAAACAAGACAAAAGATTTATATTTTTATATCATGCATATAGAGCTCACCACAGATATATGAACACGGTTATGTACTTTGTGTATGTATTTATGTGTAGAATGTGTCTAGATTTTACTCAGTTTTTTAAAAAAGATTATTTCTTGTTCACTTGCTACTCGTGCATGAATCTGAACTCTGAACATTGAACATAAATAGGAGTTTTTTTGTATTAAAAATTAAAGTGTCCAGTATGTGTTTGTGATGTTTGCAGCTCCAAGTGCTCACCTTCATTTTTTTTTACAAGAACGTATAGCATACGAATTCGAATTCTATGTGTAATCTAATAGGCTCAAAAATTATTAAGTGAATGATGGAATGCAAAGGAAATTACCATGCGTGCACAACTGTGTTATAAATATCATCATAATAGTTAATAGTGTATTTTTTTATATATAAATGTATATAAGTATTCATTTTAAATGAGCAAGAAAATTCCCGAGCAGACTTTTTTCACTTAAGTTTTTTTCTGTCTGTGTGTATTGAGTAAATGAGAGAGTTCAAGAAGCGTCAAGCGTTAAGAATCACCTGGTTTGTTTTTGATGAAGAAAATTATTGCCGTGTGAGTTGGTGGAAAAAAGCTTGGAATTACTAAGATAAACGGACGAAAAAGTAGTAGAAGTGGAATATGTGATCGTGTAGTTGTAGTACACTGAACAGACGGGGATATCGAGTGTATGAAATGTGAAATGTGAAAAAACCACACAAAATTTCAGTTTCCTCCTACTATCTCCTATCTCCTGCATTCTCGTATATATATATCTTTATCAGAGTTATTACCATTATACCATTATACCTTTATTATATCATTATGTCGCATACCTAGTTCAATTTTATTTCATACGGATATACAGATACAGGCAAGAGCCAGAGCCAGCAGGTGCGATAAATGCGACTGGCAACTGGAAATAAAATGAGGGGAAAAAAATATATAGTGAGACAGTAAGATGCACAGTGCTGAAAGTGTGCGTATACATGGGTATACGGTGTATACTTACCTTTTGGTCCGTATACTTACTTTTTCGAACTGGTGACTTGCCCTGGCCCATGGTGACTAGAGTTTACCCCACAGTTTTACAAATTTTGAAAAAAGCTAACGAAAGGGCACAAAAACAGGGGCCAGGGCACTCAATTTCAACTAAAAACGGCAAAATTTTCTAAAAAAAAGGCAGTAAAAATTTTTGGGCTCGCTTCGCTCACCCTTTTCTTTCCCCTTTTAGCCCAGAAAACTCAAAATCGCCGATAGGTACATTTTGCCGAACTGAAAACATGCAGTGAGTAAAATTGTAAATACAATACGTACATAATAAAAACTTACACTGGATAAGATTACATTTTTTTCGCCGTATACCTACTTATTTGAGTACAATTTAAGCACTGAAGATACATGACAGCATAGTCTGCTGGTGAGTTAGCCCGAGTTTATATCGCATAAAGTGTAGTACACTGCTCGAAAAAATAGACTTGTGTGTAGGAGGAAAAGGCAGGTAAAGGTATAAAAAAAAAAAGTTCTATTGTATGTAGACTCGGTTTGGTTCTGGTTCTGGTAATTCTGGTAGAAGTCTCTTCCATTTGTTTTCTCAAAAATAATGTGCATTTATGTATCTTTCCCACGGACTAATGAGTCCACTTCCGTTCTCACCCTCTCATTTTTTGACTAGGCAGCTCTGACTTTGACTTTGCCCCTATTCTCTCTCTCTCTCTCTGGTATGAACATGGGCACACTCGTACGTACACTCTATTGCTATTGTACAGTGTACTGTTGAGAGAGAGAGAGAGAGAGACTTAGACAAAACCATGGAGCTCTCCTCTGTTTCTGTCTGTATCTGTAGTGTCTGTACACACACTGAGAGACAGAGAATGGAAATGGTTCGTAAGAGTCATCATCATCACCTCACCTTCGTTTGTCCCATCCTGATGATGCCATGCATGCATGGGAAACGAAGCCATAAGCCGGAACGGAGAGAAGGATTGTGTCGATAAGAAAATAAAGAAGCAGCAGGTCCACTGTCTACTTCTACTTTTGCATATACTGCTCACAATCTAAATTCTACATTCTATATTCTAATCCTCATTCAAATATATGTATATGCAGGTATATATATATATACACATACGCAAACACAACACACTCACATCTGTGTAATCCATATGAGCAGATATTTTTCTTGTTGTAGGTTTTTAGTTTTTAGCAGGAGCTATAAGGAAAAAAGCATCCTTTCTGTCTCACTCGATTGTTTGCATTCATGAATCATCATGATGATGGTTAGCAATTATCATTCACTTTACTTTATAGAGGGTATTTAGTTTTAGGTGGAGACCATAGGTAAAGAAACGAGAGAGAGAGAGAGAGACAGGGACAGGCGAAAATAGGATAGGAATACCGAATAAGTATACAAAAGGATTTTGATAAGGAGAGTGAGCAAGAGAGCTCTGATATGGTTAATCAATGTTCTGTCTTTTACCATTAGGATTAACGATATGTTATATATTATGAGTGTATGTGTGAATGTTTGTTATTTAATATGCTCAAAGAATTTTGTTCCCAGTACAAATGACTCATAAATGCATGCACAGTGGACAGGAGAAAAAAGGCTTTGTTCTGCTGCATAGATGATGAAGGATTCAAAAAAATAATAATATGGAAATTGAAAAGGAAATGAAAGACAAAAAAAAAAACGGTGGTGGTGGTGATTCAATTCACTGATAATTCTGTTTGCGAATGAGTGAGTGGGTCAGAGTCAAAGTACAACATACAATACAATGGAATGGAAGGGAATCAAACACAATTGCTTTGTTTTT
Organism: Gisinianus flammeolus; assembly: GCA_034699125.1. Classification (NCBI taxonomy): domain Eukaryota; kingdom Metazoa; phylum Arthropoda; class Collembola; order Symphypleona; family Katiannidae; genus Gisinianus; species Gisinianus flammeolus. Next base: position 65,656 of record JAIUND010000167.1, on the reverse strand, counting down.
CATGTTTTTATGACCGACTTGTAACGAACGTGTGCTGTGCATATATTCATATAGATATTATGAAAATATTGAATGGCATATACGAGTACATGTACAACAGGAGATGGATTTTGATTTTTTAATTCTGGCATAGGAAGTGGATTTAAAGTTTATATATGTTTACAATTTACAAATGAGAATCCAATAGGATTTCTTGTAGATTTCTATACTGGTAGGAGATTTCATGTGTGTCGTGCCTATTTTGTATCTGTATTTTGTATTTTCATGTATAGTGTAGATATAAATCAAACAGATACATTATTTACCAACGTTTCCAGTTTGATTTGATTCTTTGGATGATTATGATGTGAGTTTTGAGGGTCGGCCTCCAGCCTCCCAATGTTTTTATATACTTTAATTGATCTCATTTCATGAGAGAGAAAACTCAGAAGGATGAAAGGGAATTGGATTGGCTGTGAGTAAAAACAAATAGGCAACTAAGCTCACCGGTTCATGTGTGTGTGTGTGTGTTCAGTTCAGTTCATGTTCATCATATGTGAGGAAATGGTAATGTGCGGTACGGAATTATTATTATGTCGTTCTATATGAACGATCAAATGTTGTGTGTGTGTGTACGGTATATGGTATATGGCAATTACTTTTGAATGTAAAACAAATGATGCATAATAAATGCGTTCTTGTTTTCTCAGTATACATATACTCGAACAGAGATTTTTGAGCTTTGAGACTTTATGAGATGGATGCTGCTGGAGCTCGAGTGAATTGGAATTGTGTTGACTTGTTTTGAGGTTTACACAAAGCTTTCTGCTTGGAGCAAATGGAAGACTCGTCGTAATAGTCATAATTATTATTATATATTTTATGCATACTGCGTGCACACACACACATATATAAACACACTCTCGACAATCCAATGTAATGGGAATATTATGACAATGGGTTTGTGGTTTTTTTGTTTTTGGCTCGGATTTAAAGTTGAGAGTTGAAAGATTCGAGTCGTTTTGTGTATCTGCATCGCAGTTTGTAGTTTGTAGGAGGTTTTTTTTTATGATTTGATTTAAAACAGCGAAACAAGAAATGGGGATATGCACATTCACATTCATATATTTTTCTTGTTGTTTCGTTAGCCTTCTCTTTTGGTGTGGGCATGGGATTCTCAATTCTCATAAACTCATAGATTTCCGCTTTGAAATGTGTCGTTGTTAATGTCTACGTAAAATACGTGAAAACTATCACCGTTCACTTGTTCATTACCAATTGTCACCATTTATTTTGTCAAGATTCTTGTTCCGTCCTGCTAATATTTTGATTATTTTACTACTCCTAAGATACTTACCAGCTACGTATATATTGAATAGTTGGTAGTTGAGATTTTCAAGCTGTACGTCTTCGAATCTTTAAATCTTTGGTATTCATGCAAATGTCCTCTCATTTCCTCTCCTTTTAATGTTCTTTATTGTTTGTTCAGGTTGAGATTGCATTTGAAATTTGAATTTTTGAATATCTGGGAGTACATGTGTGTATGAAAAATGTTGTCGTACTTTATACTCATAGTTTATAGGTTTTTTGTTTCTTGGTTGAGCTCAAATGAGCCGTCTCTTCTCTTGTCTGTGTATAGTTTGTGTATTTAAATTTGCATTTTGCCTTTGTACTGTGAGGATGTGTGAGTTTTGGTTCAAGTTTTCATTCAAGTTTTTTGGGGTTCGGTAAAGCTTTGAGTTTTGAGATTTTAGATTTGTGTTTATAGTGTTTGGGTTACACAGGCCGCAATTCCCCAGTTTATTACATATAGTCTCGTCTCTCTCTCTCTCTCTGACTACGATCGCAATGTCAATGTCAGTATACAATGCAATTTAAGAGGGTACAAATGAGAAATTAAACTCCTTTCATCTGCATACTGTAAGCACACGAGGCAAAACAACTTTGTCGCACATAATTAACTTATTTTGTGGCTCGCTTATATGTTGTATGTTTTTGTGTGTACATAATTTGTTATTGCTGTAGTGACGTAGAGAAAGAGGCTTTTGTGCTATTATTTGGGTAAGTATGGAAATTTCCCTGGTTCCGTTACAAATCAAATGAAATTACTAACAATTGGAGACTGACCAATTGCAATTGAGATTATTAAATAGCATTGCTGCAATATAGGAATAACTGGAAATGATTTTTAGTAAGTTTTTGTATTGCATTATCGTATATATATTTTTTTGATAGCTCGTGGCAGTGACAAAACAATTCAGTGCCAACTTGAATATTTGAATGTCAAATGTCGAATTTAACCTTAAAAAAATAATTCATATATTTGAAAGTCCAAGTCAAAGACTCGTTCGTGTGATGATGGATGTGGACTGTTTGTGGATGGAGCAGCTGGATTTTGTATATTTGTTGTAAAAATAATATCATTATTGTACAAATGACAAAATTACCATAGACCATACACGATACACGATAAACCCCCCAAAAAAACTCGATAATAAAAAGGCAATTGATTCGAGTGAAATGTTGTATGCATTGGGAGAGATGGAAATACGATACATATTCGTGAGGGGAATAAATAAGGAAAAGTAATGAAATTTATCAGAATTTTATTGGACATTTAAATGAGCTGTCTTATTCCTCTAGGTTAGCTTTCTCATATCCGTCATTCCCCTTTTCCCATTCCGTCTGTCTATGTTTGTTTGCACACATTTATATATTTATACACTTACGAAGAATTAATAAAAATCTTCGTTCGTTCGTTCGTATGTAGAATCAGGTGGACTGAACAACAAACACGATGTAATTTATAATGAGGGCTTCTTTTTTGGATTGCGTGTGAGTATGCGAATGGAAATAGAAAAATGATTCTGTGCATAATATTCACGTGCTCACTTTGGCCTGATACATATAGTTTGATACACACACACACACCACACACACAGTACACTTGAGTCGTTATTTGTTGTATTTGGATTGAGACTGGTTGTGTGTAGAGTCTGTTATGACTGTTGCTTACCATCCAAATCCAAATCACATGTGTATATCTGCTCTCTCTCTCTCTCTCTCTCTCTCTCTCTCTCACTCTCTCTCTCTTGCTACTTCTGTTTGAATAAATGTGGAATGGAAATAGGACGGTTGTTAAATTTGTGGTTTTGTTCCCAGCAACTGATTTATAGCTCTTTTTCTCTGTCTCTAAATTAACATTGGAAACAAGACACACATACACATCAAGCGGTGGAATTAATGAAAATGGAAATAAAGTACACATATGTGTGTAGATAAATTGGCAATATGTAGATAGATATGGATAATGCCTTTAGAGATTAGTAGGAACTGACTATAGCTGTATACTCACAATCAGACTAAACTAACTGCTCCTATAATATATGTACATTATTAAATGTTCTTTAGTTGGTTCGATGTGGGAATTACGAGATATCATTACCGGAGAGAGTCTATATAGAATCTTGCCATAAATATTAAAATTTTAAATGTCAGCCTAGACAAATTCAGTTCAGGTTCAAATTTCGAACCTGCTTTCTTTCTGCGTGCGTATACTTTTGTATATGTATTATTATGTACATATATGGAGGTATATATACTGCTCCATTATTTTACTGTATAATTTCCCAACGAATTACCTTTCTACTAAACACATTTTTATTATATTATATATGCTGTACTTTGTAGTAACGAGAAATTACACATTGGCGAAAATTCCATTTAATTTCGTTTACCTGTTTCTCTTTCTCTTTCTCTTTCTGTTTTCTGAGAGATGGAGAGAATGGGAGAGAGTTGGCAAGTGACAGTTGACAATGTCAATTTTCACTATTATTTTTTGATTCATACGATATAGGAAAGAGGAAAGTGACTGTGTTTTAGACACTTATTTAATTCATTGTTGCTGAGCTGTAGAATTGCAACTGCGACAGACGAGGTGTTTATTAGCAAGTAATTAGTCATTGGAACGTAATTATAATTATAAGGAAAATGAGATTGCACGTGCGGAAATTGGCAACAAAATCCTGAGGTATATTGTGAATATCTGCTGAAGGGAAAGCAATTAGTTTTGAACTGTAGAATTCCGATGCCGGAATCCAGCGTATTGTGAATGGGAATTCAAAATGAGTTGATTTTGATTGAATTTTGACATTGGATTTTGTTTTTTATTTTTTTATTTTTTGGATTTTGGTGGGTGTATTTATTTAGATTTACTCAAGATTTCATAAAGAAATACCTGTGAGATGAGAACTTGTTTTTTATTTTTAATGTCTCGCATTACATCTCTTTAATTGTAAGTAGTTTTGTTTATTGATTGCGAAATTTTGGTAACCTCTCATCATCATCATTACCATGATGAGGACGATGTGATCTTCAACTTCGTCATCTTCATCACAGTGTGTAAGGGGCAAACAGAGTAAACAAAAAACAAGTGGTAATGAAATGAATGAATTGAATCCGTAGGGTTTCACACATGCTGATTTTGATTTTGCTATCAATGTCGATGTTGATAATATTTGTACACATTGTACACACACACACACACACACAGTTGGCCAGCTACATTACAAACATCTAATTAGCACTGTCAAACATAATCATAATATTATTTCATAGCTCACACACAAACACACAACATGTTGTGTACGACAACCAATGGTTTTGGATTTGAATTACAATTTGATTGCATGCTCAGCTCAGGTTGTTTTCGTTTTCATTTTAATTTGTGTGTGTGTGTGTGTGTGTGTGTGTGTGTGTGTGTGGTGTTTGGTCATATTGAATATCAAAGGTATTAAAGGTTGGATTCACCTAACTAATCGTTAATTTGGCTAATCAGTAGAAAAGAAGCCGCAGTTTTTACTTGTGACATTTGCACGTTTCACCTTCTCTCTTTGTGTGTGTGTGTGTGTGTGTGTCAGTTTTCCCTATTTGGCTTCTTTATCCTATAAGTATATACGGTGTATTTTCTGTGCAATCCTTAATTTACTCATTCGCTCTCACGTTTTCCAATCACCAATTTCCAATTACATGACCACCTTCACTATACTTTTGATATTCAATACACAAAGAAAAGTCAAAATCTTCTTGTTAGTGTGTGTGTGTGGTTGTGACAGGAACTGTTTTTGTACACATGAAAAAAAACATTAAACTCTAATCATTATCATTATCAGCTGAGCAAACTGCCATTAAACTGCCATGTGAAATAATCGTAATTATAATCATGTAGTAGGATTTTTTATTTTATTTTGTACAGTTTACGATAGATTTTCTGGATTTTCATATTTTCAGAGAAGCCAGAGAAAAATAGATTAATATCATACGATCGTAAATTGTAAATTCATATATATATATATTGTCATGATCAATGAAGAGTTTTTGGGGAGGATTTTGGTCAAGTGTTTTTTGTTTTGAGAGGTTTTGGCTTCTCGTCCTCCACTGCCATGTCGTATTTAGGAGAACAATTGAAAAGTATACAATCGTTCATTGACTTTTAAACTTTTAGAAAGTCTGTATTTACATGAGATAAATTTGATTGTCCAATTTTGTCATTGACATCATCATCATCCCGGTAGATTTGAGATTTTTTAGTGACATTGAACATGTGAGAATGAAAGGAAGGCAAGAATTGAAACAATAGTTTATTTTCGCACTCTTATGGAGATTTCGTCTTAATTTATTCCATTGCTATTGCTATATTGCTAATATTAAAACAAGTCGTGAAATTAAGATTGTGTTATATTTTTATGTAAATCCTATTCATAATATTATTATTATTATTATTATCATGACTTTTCTTTGGTCCTGTACAGTACTTGAATTTAAAATCAGTTTTTTTTTACGTTGAAGTCGTAATTCGTAATTCATAATTCTTAATAGACTCGAACCGAAAGTATATATGTAATGAGTAATGCAATATGAGGGATAATGAGAGAGTGTGAGTGTCTTGAGAATTATCGTGATTGTATACGAGTAGACTGTAATTTGTAAGGATAAGGATAATAATTACAAAAAAATATTCTTTTCATATCACCTTTTCCCATCATTTACCATTTAGCATGGCAGTGGATGGACGATATTCATTTGGAATTCAAAGTCTTGTTCATGTAAAATGGTAAATGGTAAATTATGCAATGCAATTATTATTAGTCGTAGAATACGCGTGCCTGACATTCAACATTCATTCGGCATTTGGCGTATAAGGTGTTAAAATGGTAATGCCATTTAAATTCCAATTCAAGGACCAAACGACCAGCTCAATAGCTCTTATTTTCTTATTTTCCTTTCAGATTTTCTTTTGCCATACTTCTTTTTTTCTCCTAGTTTTTTTTTTTTTTTGCATATTCAATTATCTATGTAGACTGCTGTATCTGTAGATTATAGATTAAAAAAATCGCCTTGTTGTATCTGTAGTCTGCACATGGAAAAATAATGGTTCTCAACTTCGAGATTCACATGCAGTGAAGTACAATAAGTATCCGGACACTATATATATGTATGTGAATGTATGACGCTCAAGTTGGATGGGGAAAAGGGTGAAGAATTGGAGTAGCCGTCGTATTCTAGTATCTATATGTATTCAACATCAACCGTCAACCATCTGCTCTGCTGGTCTATTTGAACTGTATGTAGAAAGATATATACGGAATACGGACGAGTATGTATTTTTACATTTTTATATTTTTATTGTTGTCTCACAAGCTCGAATGTGAATTCAAAAGGTGTAACACACTGTGAAAACTACAAACTTACTGGCCAACGGGTAAAGGCTGAAGGTTATCTTGTTGACTTTGTATGTAAAGGCTGAAAATGTAAAAATAAATTCTATTACTATTACGCATCTGTATCACAGATATGCAGAGGAATTATATATATATACATTAATATACAAGTACTTCAACTTGTGCATTATCGGCATCGGCTCTTTTTTTTTTTTTTGGTGGTAGCATGGCAGTGACAGTGGCAACCATTAGCAATGGCTTTGCCATTGTTGTTCTGTTTGGTCCATGACAGATTACAATTAAATTGGGGAGGGTTATGGATTAATTTATGTAAGGTATATCAAATACCCGAATGTCAATGCAATGGAATGATGAAAATGATAATCTACGTTTTTTTTGAAGTATCAATACATATGGCTTTTTATAGTTTTGATGATAAAAATATTTTCATTGTTCATTGTCCAATGGTTTAAATTTAAATAATTATGGGATTAAATGAACTCCTGAACTTTTTTTTTATAGAGACTGGAGATTGGTGGCTGGAAACGTATATGGAATTATTATTACCCTTATTCTTATTATACTTTGAAATTCAAATTGAAAACATGAAAATTGAGAATTGAATCGTGGGTAGGGAATGCGTCAGAGACTCTCTCTCGGCTTTTCAATTTGGGTGGAAAGGGAAAAGTAATGTGTGTGGGTTTCCTCCGATTTCCCAGTTTTAGTTTCATTTGAAACTCCAATTCCAGTTCTTGGCATAAATTGACTGGTTTGCCTTATAGAAATTAAGAATTGAATCCTGGAAAAAGTCGGCTGCGGTTTGAATGTACACATACATATATAACGTTTGTACTTTGTACGTACATGAAACTTTCAAAAGTCGTCATGAAAATACGTACGCGTGTATGTACTATATGTATATGATGAATATAATTAATAATTTTTTTTTTGGTCAAGATAAGAAATCGAGAGATGTTCATTAAATTGTATGTACATGCACACAAGTGGAGAAGAGGGTTTTTATTCGTGTATAGTTGAATGAGAGGATAATTAAGGAAATCCGTTTGGGTTTCAAGATAGACAATGTGTTTAAAACACCAGAGAACCAGAACGAACCAGGATATATTCTACGTTCTTTCATCAAGGTCTGGCGTCCAGTTTCAGTTCCAGTAGAACTACGACTGACTGACTAATACTGACTATATACGACGACCAGGCTTCCCCCCATTTATATTTATTATCCTGGTTTAAAAACCTTTTACTTTCGGGTTGGCCTGTTTTGACTATGAGCATTGAATTTTGACTTTAAAACATTTTTTGGTTCGGCTGGTTGAAATCTGAAACTTTTCACAGTTTACACAGAGTTTTAAAAGTTTGAGAGAGTCGAATTCACAAAATTTTAAACAAATTGAATGTACAATGCTACATATCCAATGGATAAATGAATGGAGAGTTTTAAACACTGCTGTTGTCCCTATTTCGCTGTGTTTCCGTCTGTTTTGATGTATGGATGCTGGGAAATTCACAATTCTGGTGTTAAATACGAGACAAATCATCCTCAAGTTTCAAGCGTCAAGGGACAAAATCTGAGTGTTATTTACTGTATAGTCAACAAATGTGGCGAAAGAAAATCGCGACGCACTTCAAACTGCCATACCACAACATTCAAATTCAACTTTGATAAACTTTCTATTTAATTCATAGATAATCCGAGAAATTAATTAATGCTTTTGAAGAATGAATAGAGAAAATGAGAGAAGTAGGAGTGTTGGGAATTCTCTCTCCCTCTCTCTCTCTCTCTCTCTCTCTGCTTGTAATGTGTTCAATGATGGAAATTAGAAATTAGTGTCCAGATTTGTAAATGGTTAATAATATAGTGAATGACACTGATTCTCCGGCTTGTGATTTCTGTGTACATGTATATGAGAAATAAAACTTGTAGGAAATGGAGCTTTGAAATGTTATGACTTTGTTTTTGTTTGTATATGTTTGAGTGTGCAACTTTGCAAATGATTTTGCAAGGATTCACGTCGCTAATTCATGCACTCAACAACTGTCTGAAGCATCCGAACATGTGAGATTTAAGATTGGAGATTCATCATAAGGAATAATATTATGAGTACTGACAATGAGAGAGAGAGAGATATGAAAGTCAAACCAGAGAGCCAGTCCAATATAAACCTTGTGAGTATGGATTTCAAATTGATGGACGAGTATTGAAGATATTATGTCTCCGTGGAGAAAACGTGCCTACATATAGACAAAGAGAGAGAGCATTCAAATGTATGAAGGATTTCATCAGACCTTCTCGTCAGAAATCCACACTGCAATTCACAAACAAATTGTTTATGAATTTCAAATTTCAAATGGGAATTTTAAATCAAAGTTTATAATTTTGCGCGTGTATAGCAAGCACTTGAGTCTTTGTAGTTTAGAATAGGTAGTCATACATTTGTATTCCTTCGTGTATGTATTTCCATATACCCCTCAGTTTGGCTCTCGTGTCGTGTATTTGTATTCATATGTAAAATAAAATAAAAACAGAGTGTGTATTGTCATTGCTGGTTCATAATTCACAATTTAAACCCACGAAAATTGGGAAAACGAAAATCTAAAGGTGTATACAGAGTACGTAGAGAGACAGACGAAATGATTATGAGTGTTGAGTTGGTATAAGAAGAACTAGAGCACGAACTCTAACGGCAATCAAATTTGAAAATTCAAAGGAAATCGAGTGATATGGCAAATTATTCAAGATTTCCTTTGAAGATTGACCGAAAATCCAGGGGAAAATCCATGTTGAAGACAGCAAGTCAAAAGACTCGGAGGAGAGACTTGAAACTAAAAATGAAAATGACTTTCAAACTTTGTTTTACTTTTGAGTTGACTTGACTTGACTTTTGAGAGCTGAGTTCGAGTTGAGGGAGTTAAGTGCATTTTGATGTATATACATACACACATAGGCTATTAGTCACTCGTCATAGAATTCAGTCAGACTCGACTCGGATTCAGTCAGTGTGTGTTTAGGTCGTCATTATTGTATCTGTATATATACATATAAAAAGTCTTGAGAAATTTGTAAATTTTGAGAGTTGAATATATATATAGGACGTGTACGTACATACAAGAACAAGACTCGTTGGAAGTTCAAAGGTCAGTTCTACATTTTTAATGATTGTTGAGTTTTTGAGTTTGGAGTGGAGGCAACAGGTCAAAATGTGTAAAGAAAAAGAAACCCCCCCAAAAAAATTCAAAACCACAAAGTATGATATGAAAAATATCATGAGAGAGAGAGAGAGAGAGAGAGATGAAGATAGGCAGTGGGTTAAAACACACGATGGAATAAAAATGCATATCTTATCCTAATAAACCAATACTAATAACTAATAATGTTGCCATATATGTGTGGGTATATGTGAGTATGGAAATTTTGTAGGTCACTTCCTTCTCCTTCTCTTTCTTTTCTCTCTAGTCATCATCATTCTCCTATATATGTGATAAACTGTAATCCTTTAAACGATGACGATGACTACACTTTAACCCCATGTCCTTTCGGAACGCCATAACAATTAATTACTTATCTTTTGAGTAAAGGTCGAGGGTTTTTCGACAATTCTTTTTTTTTTGAATCATCAGATCCATTTTTATATGTATTCACGAATCCCGGAATTCCTCGAGCTATATAGAGCTATAGTCCACATATTTTTTTTGGTAATCTTTATTTACTTTTCAATGTATTTAAAAGTTTATGAACTTGTTTGGCCCACTGGGGCTTTAAAGTACTCAAACAAAACTAATCGGTGGATTGAATGCAAAACTAACTCGAAATTCTCTTGAGGGCGAAGTCCAACGTTTTAATTAATTAAATGATACACTGATGGATTAGTAAATATCAATAGAAATGAGGAAACATTCTACGGCGTATAGGTAAGCCCAAGTTACATTTAAATAAATACTGAATATACTGTGAGTACTGGAGAAGAGAAAAAATAGGAACGATGCGGGGAACGATGATGGAAAATATAGGAATAGGAAAAAAAAAATAGACAAAAGGGTTGAGCATATAAATAAAAATTAATTAAATAAGGAAAAAATCCAACAATACTCCATTAACAAAGAATAGAAAAGGTGTATCCGTATATAATAAGAGTACAATAATAATGAGAAATGAGAATCATATCTATAAAGAAACTTGTTTTTACCTAAGTCCAAGTCCAACTCAAAGAATCATAGTCAAATTTGAAGTTTGAATTTATAAATTTGAATTTTCTCTCTATATATACCTTTACCTATATATCTGTACATAAGTTTTTTTTTTCGTTTGTACTCGGCACTCGGCAATTTCCCCTTGGAGGTCGCTTGATAAAGAAATTCTTAAATCATTTACGAAAATACACGTGTTGGAAATCTTAAACTGGGAACTAAAAGTTCTCGAAAAGAAAAATACGGAGAGACGATGATGAAGTGTATGGAAGAAGAAAAACTCTGTACACATTTAAAATGTGTATATTAATGTATGTTTACCATTTACCAACGTATGAAACGGCAAGCGAACCACGCCAAGCTTTTTTTTTTGCTTGAGCATCATATGTACATACATATGCGCTCACTCGCTAACTCGCTGTCGTCCTTCTATATACTTTTTCCCCTTCCCTTCATTGCTGACGATGAATTTGATGTTGTTCGTTGGCTATTCCATATTCGAGTTGGAAAGCTTCGTATAGCATTTGTATTGTACTGAGCCTCTCTCTCTCTCTCTCTCTCACATACAAGCACTCAGCAATTCAGCATTGAAAGAGTCGTTGGAATTGTGGATAACCCAGAGTTTGTTCAGTTGTGAGCTAGCCTTTGGATGAGCATGGTGTTTTTCAACTGTTACTCATTTTGAGTTTGAGTTTGAGTTTGTGTCCAACAACAACAGCTATAGAGCATCTGTTCTTTACGCTCAAGATTATACTGTGAGATAAAGGGAGAGCTAAAACTTGTATGTTGAAAAAGAACGTGGAAAAAAATATACAATTTCCAATTTTTTTTTCTCCGTATACATAAACATTAATTGTCAAATTTCAAGTTTGAGCTTGATGTGAGAGTATTTAAACCGTGCATAAATTATTCACCTCTGAGAACTTGAAAACGAAAACGAAAGGGAAATTAAAGTTAGTAAAAGTGTGTGTTTTTTTTTACTAATTGCTCGTTTACTGTTTAACACTTGAGATTATTTGAGATAAGACAAACGAGGACAGTTAGATTTGAAAGTGAAAATATATATATATTCCAATTAACTTGGTAAATGTGCATACCTGTGCCTTGTAAGAAATTTAACGGAGAATTTGAATTATTGAGAATCAAAAATACTTTGGGAGGACTCGTTAAGTGAAATATTTTGAATCGATTTTGGAACAGTTATTTAGAGAGCTCTAATGAGTTTTCTAACGGCGACCGGCTGACTACAATCACAATTTCTACAATTTGGAATAGAATTTACACAGTCTACAGACACTCTTCACAGACAATTGTGTTGTGTAGTTGGTAGTAATTTGGATACCGATTTGGGCATCAAGTTTCCAAAGTAAATTATAAGTTATTATCTTGTACCTTTGGACACTTGCTCACTTGCCCACTTGCTGCGCTCCCATCATATACAATTCCGTAACTGTCAAATCAACAATCAACACAGACACTCTCTCGTGCATATAAGAAAACCATAAGAAAGAATCGAAGGATTTTTTTTTCTTGTCTTGTCTTCATAAGGACAAGTAGCGAAAAGTACCATGTTGATTTCTGCCTCTCTGACCAAAATGACTAATGTCCGTAATTAGTTGAGTCGGCCGTCTGTTTCTGTGTTCCTGAGATTTTTTTTTTTTCCTTCTTCGAGAGGAGAGTGTCGATACAGGAGAGACTGATTTGAATTTTGAAGACGACGCAAATGTTGTTGCAGAAATCCAGAAGACAAATCTCATATACAAGATGATAAAGAAACTGTACTGTTTGAATTGCTAGCTCGTCAAGAAGAAGACGGACAATAATATATATTTTGTGAGTGTCTATGCACTTGTGTGTTTGTGCATGTATATGTGTGTGAGTTGAAACAATTGCAAATATTATGCATTGGATAATTTTTCATCTTTTCGTACATGGACTCGGTGACTACTAAAGCTCGAAAGAAGAAACAACATCATCATTATTATCCTCAAGATGACAAATTATCTGTGTAAAAATTTGGTCCGATGATCTTGTACTTGTAAAACAAAAGAAAAGTTGAGGAGAAAAAAGTGGTTATTGTCTTTCAAATCTTTTTACTGTTACTTTTTTACATTCAGTCGTCGACTCTCATGGGATTTTTTGAAAACAATTCCTTCGTCTTGTGTTGTGTCACTACATAGAAAGAAAAAAAACAAAAACAACAGTTTGTCACTGACTGATTAATACAGAGAATAATCAGGAGCACGAGTGTGTTGAATGACATAATTTTTCATTCAATATATATAGGAATACTAAACTGGGAGAGAGAAATTTGAGTTAGTTAAGGAGTTGTGTTTTCCTTCCCAATACCAACTCCAACTCTCTCACCACATCAATATCAGTCTACCTAATACACAAGAATAATAAGACAAACTGTCAGCTGTGGGCTGTGTCTACTGGTCACTGGTGTCTGATCCCTCTGATCTTTGGTTACTGGTACTTGGTCACCATTCACCATACGTACTGCCATAGTGTGTTGTTTTTTTTTGGTACATCTGTTTCTGTACCCGAGTGACTGACTACTAACTATACGGTTAGTAGGATTTGGATTTCATTTTGGCCATCGTGACCTCTCGGATGGGTGTAATGCGGCTGAGAATTGAAAGTAGGGTAAGTCAATGAAGATGAACTTGGTTATTTGTGTTTGTTTGCTTTTATTCGATTAACATCTTACACACATCAACAAACGTACATACATACATCCGTTACGTCTTTGTCTTTACTCATGTACACACACACAAAGACAAATTCAGCACACACAGAGTGTGCGGACTTTGGATGGATCTCTGCGAGAGAGAGCACAATTTATTTATGTAGCCAATAATTCCATCCATCCTCGAGTACGACTTGTTATTTATCTATCCATCCTATATATTAGTTTGACTGGTACAGACACTCTGTACTATTTTCATTATATTATATTCCTTCCCCAGTTTTAGTTTCGTACTTTGTTCTTTTCCCCGTCTCTTCCTTTCTTTCTTTCTCTCTCTCTCTCTCTCTCTCTCTTTCCCCAAAATGAAACACGCGAGTAACGAATTGTATATAAAGAGCAGATGTTTCTAGTTCAATCTGCTTCTGTGCTTTTTCTGTCATGGTTTCCTGGTGAGCTCGTCCATTTGAATTCGTTGGTATTGGCATATTGGTAATACGACATAATGCATACACACATGCATTATAGGATTCCCTAAACAGATAAACCTACAAACTTATGAACCACTGATGGATTGCAATATCCCTGTGTGTGTGTGTGTGTGTTGGTGTGCAGTGAGCTAGTGAGTAATCAACTTTTATATTATATTAAAACGTGTGGCCACACACACACAGTAGTATTTCAATACTAAAACTAACACTCGTGCATGTGTATGTATACAAATGAACGTAGCAATTCTTACGATTACGATTGAAGAGCTCTCTCGCTTAATATCCGTAATAAATTCTTCACTCAGAGAGATAGAGAGTTGAATTGAGAGCGCAGGGGGAAGTTGGAAGTTGTTGGGAGCATGGGGAAAGTGAAATGAGAATGGAAAGGGAAAAGGAAAATAAAATAGAGTTGGAAGTTGGAAAACTATATACCGAATACCTAATGGAAAAATGTTTTTAGTTCCAGTTTGGTGGTTGGAGCCGTTGTTGTTGTGCTTTTAATTATAATTTTATTAGTGAATATAGACAATAATAACGGAAATCCGATGTTGTTGAATAGGAAACCTTTTTTTGGAACTCTCCACATTTGTTGATGGTGATGTAGAGTGAAAACATGAAAAAATTCCATTTGAGGTCGCTAGAGTAAAATATTGTGTATTATTCAGGGGTGTCCATCTCTGAATTAGTAATTTACGGTGAGTATATAGTGCTGCACTGGAATGAAGTGTAACGATTGGATGCAGAAGGGTTTTTACAAAGTATCTATATAAAGTCCGAGTCCACGAGTATATATATATACAATAGAAATGTACGTACATGTACATTTGGTAAAGTACAGGAGAAAGATGATGATTTGACCTGGGATTCGATTCGATTCAATGATTTCGATAGGAGCTGAATAAATGGGGGATGAAAATGAAGGGGAAAAAAATACATGATTTCGGTAGATTTGTAAATTGGGAAATTGGGAAATTGGTGAATGGTATATAAATGATAAATTTTGTTGTTGGGTAAATGGGCAACATTATCTCATTAGTAATTAATAGTGTAATCATATAAGTAGCAGGATAAGTTGTAGTTTTGTGTGATAGTGAGAGAAAACCAGAGGTTAGTAGCAGGGAGAATGGATTTGTGTTTATTTTTTTAATTTATCTATGAGTAATTGTACACTACACACATGTGTGTGTGTGTGTGTAATTGTGGTCAAACAGGATCGTGTGCTTTCATCCAGGGGGAAAATCTCTATGAGAGAGAAGAGAGAGAGAGAGAGACGACAACGGTGAGATGGGATGAGAGATTTTTTTTGATTAATTGGAAAGCTGGCTTTAATCAAAATTTAAAGGAAAAGGAAAGGAAGAAGAAATAAGAACTGAGTGTGAACTGTGAGGATATCATCTGTAATCTGTAATCTTGCAAATATACAGAGAACATCATAGGAGAGTGTTGATTTGTATTATGGGACTGTGAACGTGTTGGGAGCATCTTCTTAATTATTCTTAACGATACAAAAAATGTACAAGATTTAAAGCTTCCATCTGTCCATTCACACACACACACATATATCTACGATATATAACGTACATTATACTACAGACAATTTTTTTGAATGATACGAATGAGATATGATTATGAGCCTCAATATTACAAAAGATAATTTGAATCTAGGAAAACATCGCTCAAGAAACCTTTGACTCATTTAAATTTGAAGATTTTTTTGTGTGATGTGTTTGTGATGTGGGGCAATGACCAATTTTGAAAAAATTTAATAGTAATGAACACTATTCCGTATTTTGAATTAACACATTATTATATCTGTATTTGTAACATTCAATTCATTTGATTATATACTTATCTCGTCTGACATCCTCCCACCATCCCACCATCATAATATTCAAGACCGTTTTTTTTGTATGAAGGAATTTTTGAATAAGAGCAGCAAAATAACTGACTACTTGTAGCTCTTTGAGTAAGTACTAGATCTTAATTGAGGTTTTGCTCTGCCATGTACGAAAGAATTTAGAACCAGAGGCTTTCAACAGAGACACAAATATGAGGAGTCGGACTATGTATGTGTTTCTAAAATAATGTAATGTGACTCACTATATGCAGACGGAAGTTTGTAGTCTGTATATATAGTCCATAGTCTGTTCGTCCTACATATTTGTTGTTTTGTGCATAGTACAAAAATACAGAGGATTGTCCCTAAGTAATAGTTAAGTACTTGTTAAAGACTTATAGTTAAAAGTAAGAGCCTTTTAATATTTTAATGTATTTAAATGATCCAACGTTTTTTTCTTCTGTTGCTTCGTTTCTTTCTCTTTCTTCGTCTCCTTCTTCTTCGTACTCGTTCTCACTCTCGTCGAGTATTTAAACTTTAGAATTTTTAGACAACGACCAGCAACTACTTGACTTTTGACTGAGGTTGGAAAAATTCTTTGAATGTATCGACAGCTCTACAGCCTACCTACGTGTTTATTATTATTATCGTTGTAGATTATAGTGTTGAGAGTTGAGAATTCTGAAACTCTCACATACATATATGCGTGAATAGGGTACATGTATACAAATGTACAGAATTACTTTGAAGAGTATCTGTAAAGGTAGCCAGAGAGTCAGTGTGTGTAAATTGAATGAATGGAAATCCTCAAATACTTTTCGCAATTAGATACAATCAGCATGAGTATTCGTTGTATAGATTGTAGAATGTACAGGTATTAACGATCCTGTATGATGTATGATCCTGCACTTTGTATA
Source organism: Gisinianus flammeolus (assembly GCA_034699125.1). Lineage (NCBI taxonomy): Eukaryota > Metazoa > Arthropoda > Collembola > Symphypleona > Katiannidae > Gisinianus > Gisinianus flammeolus. The sequence goes on along the minus strand of JAIUND010000167.1, from coordinate 48,821 downwards.
TGTATTCGTACATGATGAAAATATGCATAGTTTGTGAGTGTAAGTGTGAAACCCTGTTGACTCTCAACTCCCAAGTATACATTTATGGTACATGTAGTGTAGGTTGTAGAAGGTGGAAAAGTATCTGATGTATATGTGGACTATAATAAAAAGAAAAACGGAATCTCTCTCTCTGTGTGTCTCTCTGTCTCTCTCGTGTATAGGTAAAAGTTCAACTGGAAACTATTTCTCACACAAGTGTCAGTGGATTTAAGGTAGCCATTTTGAATTAGAGTGGAATGCGTTAGCGTGAGAAACAAGTTGAATTCGAATGTGTGTGGACGAAGACTTGGGAAGACTTGAGAGAATTTTTACAGTGAAGAGAAGAGACTGAAGAACTATGAAAAACTGAAGAGAAAGAGCGTGAAGTCTCCCCTAAGTAATTGTATAGTCCAGCTAATAATATTAACGAAAGAAATCCACCTTAGTAATAATAATGTGTATACTTATGACTCAGGACTTTTTTTTCTCTTCTTCTTTCCCTCGTATACACAAGTATACATACACACTGGCCACAGTGTGTAATGTAATGTGTGTAACTGTGTTTTGTTTGTGTGTAATGTGTAATCAAAAATACCTTATTTGTTAGCATCTTTTTCTTCTGAGGAGAGACGACTCTGGCTGACTATAGGCTACTTGTTTGAATTCAAATCTATATGTACATCCAAATCCAAAAAGAAAATAAATATATACATGTTTGTACGTTTGTATGTAGTTTGTGAATATCTGTATTCTGTAATGGAAGTAGACCTGATTTGGAATTCTAAATCACATAACCTTGTGTAAAAATAAATTTAAAATCTAGTTTACTACTCTGATCTGATTCTTATCTGTATCCTTCTCCTTGGACATGAATATACATTCAGATAGAATACTGACACACAGAATACTACAACTACTATATATATACAACGTATATAGATAAATATGGTCATCGGTCATTGCGTGTTAAGGCTGACGCTCAGACTGACTATATTCAAGCAACTGTTCGTTCAGATTTTCATTTGAGAGAATATTGTGAAATTGGAATTGGGGGTATGTGAAATGGTTTTGCGTTGGAGTTTCCATTCGTTTCTTGAATTAGATTTGAAATTATTATCTCTGCACATGTATGTGTGTGTGTGTGTGTGTGTTTATGTACAGAAAGTACAGATACGATACAAATACAAGTGGATGATGCTGGAAGTTGGAAGTCGGTATAATTTAAAACGTATTAGAGTATTAGAAACCTAATGAAGAGTAATAATATGTAGAGTCATCATCATCTTGTCATCACTTTTCCTTCCCTATCTATGTATATTTCCATACTTAACTTTGCCCACATGTCGTTGATCGTATGAATCGTGGATTCTCGGGAAAGGAGAGAGACAGAAAGGAGCTTCAATTGACTGCAAAAATTTATTATGCACACTTGAAAAAATTGACTGTATGTTTTTGGCATATTGGAGTAATTTCCTACTAGCTATTAAACCACGCTAGTTTGGTTTCAGATTGTTGGCTGGCTATATAGGTTACATTCGGTGTAAATAAAGTGGTGTGGACTTGCAGTGTCTTCGTGGAGGACTATAGAGTTAGTAATGTATTAGAGTACATCGATATCATCTTGAGTGCACTGCGTATACTGTTGCTGTTGTAGAAATACATAGAAAAAACTAGGTCATGTAATTTGCCCCGGGTAATTGAAGATCACTTTTGGTATACGTATCTGTAGTTTGTAAATTTTCTTCTGAGGCGGAGTACAGTATTTCCCTACACACGTATACAGATAGTGTGTGTGTATACTTTTGTACACTTTAAAGTTTCCATCATCCGGATGAGGATGAGAGGATGAGCACGATATGAGTTTGTTGAGGTTGAGAGCTTTTTGCCCTCTTGAATGGAACTTTAAATTGAGAGTCTAAGTATACAAAATGCACGATACACAGAGTAATATGTATTTGTATGTAGGGAAGGAGCGTGAGACTTTTCGTCATCATCATTTCGTGATTTATTTAGGAAATAATTTGGAAAATTTAACGGTTTCCTCTCTCTCTCTCTCTCTCTCTCTCTCTCTCTCTCTCTCTCTCTTAAACCTCCAGTCCCCGTCTCAGTCTGAGTAATATGAACGAAACGGTAGTCTCTTCTCTTGACATTTTGATGATAATCCTAGTCGTAGAAACGGAGTATATATATAGGAGAAAAATGAGGCCTTCCCTTCCTGTCCATCCAATTTTACTTCCTCCATGTTTACAAATTAAAATTGTTATATGGAGTCTCTGTACGTACTCTGCACCCATGGGTTTTTGTTTGTTCGTAGAGTAGACAGATGAAAGGGAAAGGGGAGGAACAACAAATAGAAACAGGAATATAGCAATGATGGTAATTATTATACAGGAACAATGTATGTAATAAGCAATTTAATTTGGATTTATTCCACGTTGAATTGAGAGACGAATGTGGTTGTGAAGGTGAAGGGAAAAGTGAGGATTTCAATGGAGCATCTGTACAGTTTGTATAGTCATATGAAGATAAATATGGAATTAAAAGAGTCATTAGTGAGATCGTTTTAAGGATGAGTAGGCTTAGGCTCATACACTCGTATCCGGAATTTACGATTCCTATATATTGAAGATTAAGGCCGAGAGCTGAGCAATCAGTCGGTGTGTAAATAAGGCGAGAAAATCTTGAGTCAGTGTGTGTGTGTGTGTGTGTGTTTGTTTGAAGGAATGAGAAGCATTGAAATAATAATAATAATAATAATAATAATGTGAAAAAGTTTCATGTTCTTGTATATTGGATTGTGTACGGAGCCAAGTTAAACAATTACCGTGAGTCCCGGTTGCGAACTCTCTCTCTCTCTCTCTCTCTCTCTCTCTCTCTCTCAACTCTGGGTAAAATGACGTGGACATATCTAGTTAGTCCATGGCTCAACACTCGACAACATTCGAGTATAAGGAATACGAGGTAGCAGGTTGAGAACAAAACAACTAATGACTGTTTTTCATGTGGGAGAATCTATGCTTATTGTTAATTAGCTTTGGCAGAGAGTACAACGTGTGCAATTCTATCTGTAGCAGTAAAACTATATACCTATAGTTGACATGGAAAATCCTGAACCTGAAAATCCTTAGTTCTGGTTCTGGGTCCGCCATCCATTCCATATTCCATATAGTTGATATAGTACTCAGAATGAGAGAGACGAATAGGAAAAGAAATTAATTTTGTACTCTTTTTTCTCTCTCTCTCTCTCTGTAATATTCTCCACGTTCCGCGTGACTTGACTAACTATGTTGTGCTTCGATAGTGTTACTATTGCTATTCCTGTTTTTGTTTCTATTTCCCAATTCCATTTCGCTTATTGTTGACAAATCTGATAGTCCTGACTCAGGACTCCTGAGGATCGTTAGAGCACGTGGGAATTTCTATGGGAGCTACACACACACAGTCACACGTATACATACATACAAAAGAAGTACGCCCATCAATGAGCTGCAGCAGCATGTATAAAGGAAAGCCGAAAAGTTTATAAGTATCTGTGTATTGTATAAAAAAAATTATGTTCATATTACGTATTTTGTATTGACTGTTTGAGCGAGATGTTATGCTCCCTCACATTGAAATCACTGCAGTTTGTGACATAAAAAAGAACACTCTCCGTTGTTCTTTGTTATACGCTTTATTATACTTGCGACGTACGATAGAGAGAGAGACAAGAGATAATGGTCAGATGAATTTGTGTATGGTAATTTTGTCCAAGTTGTGTGCACTCATTTGGGGACTAAAGTATTGTACAAAATGCCGTCTGTCTGTACACAGTCTAACATATTGAAATGATTTGTGACGTGCCCAATTTCCCGCATTACCTTTAACCATTTACGCAATTCTATTGTTTAGCATCATTACGAGGATTTTATGTCTATTTTAATGTCTTTATTTTCAATTTCAATTTCAACAGCCATGATTCACGTTTAGTTGTATGCTTGTATCAGTATGTAGTCGTCGTCGTCGTCGTCGTTGTCGGAGTACATAGTACACGCACGAGAAAAAAAAACAAGAAGATGAAGAAAAAAAGGAGTAAAAACTTCACGGGTTACCCTAATTGTAGAATAATGTGTAATTTGCAAAATCTCATAACCATAAAGCTCTAAATCTAATATGCAGCAGTGTTATAATCTTTTATTATGTACTTTCTCCCTCATTCACTCTGTATATTGTCTGTGTTAGAAAAAAGATTTTACATGTTTTTTGTCTGGTTTTTTTGGGGGGAGTTTTAGTTGTGCAAAGTCGAAAGATCTAGATTTTTTTTTTTTTTGTACTTACTGTGTGTGTGAGGAAAGTAAATTGAGCTCGTGCAAAATTATTTGAGATACTGCTGGGATTTGAGATATTAAATTTGAAATGCGTGTGTATGTGCTCCAACTCGTAGCTTATAGAAGACCGTCCTCCGTTCTCATCGTCAGTACTTCTCAGACGTCATCATGATTTTACATCACAGTCGTTAAATCATTGAATTGAAAACAAGTAAAAGTATAATAGTTGAAAGTGGGGGGGAACTCCTGACTTTTCGTGAGATACAGATTTACAATCTGTTCTCTATAGTTTTCATGAGTGAGACTTTGAGAGACTCTGTACGCAAATTTTTCCATGCTAATCGTGCTCGGAAAAAAGTATTAGTTGAGAATTTTGGATATGGGATTAGGAATTAGGAACAAACGAACTTTATTTTGTAACGAAACGAAAACGAGGAACTTTAACTATAGTGAGTCAGAGTTGGAGACTCTGTTCAAGTCCCAAGTAGCTTTTAGTTAGTTTAGTTCTAGAACTATACTTTACAGCTTTCACATGAATTATCTACAAACTATGTTGATGTAGAGAGAGAGAGGCGAAGAGAGAAATGTTTCCTTTTCTGTGTGTGTATATAGTTTAGTCTATAGCTTGCTCACAATTATAAAAGTCGTCGTTTTCGTTACATTATCATATTTTATATTATTTTATTTGGATGTATAGAGATGTACCGAGAAGATTTCTCATGTGTCAATTTTTGTATTTTGAATTCTATGACACTTGAGAGAGAGAGAGAGAGTATACAGTTCGACAGTCGACTGTACAAATGTATGCGTGTATATGCAGATGGAAAGTTCGTCGATAAGGATTGTGATTTCGTGATTAATCCATGCTTGACTAAAATTGAATGTGAGGAGTTGAGTTTAGAGTTGAGTGGGGAGATGAAGATGAAAACCAAGAACCTTATGTTCCCTCAGTCGTATGAAAACGAATACGATGACTTGAATGACAATGATGAAGACTAAGACGACGACGATGGAGTAGTAGCAGTTGCAGGAATATAGTGAGTAGGGATAAAGACGAAAATTCTATGTTTTTTCTACGTGTATAGCAGTCTAAAACTCTAACTCACTTTTTAACTTGCTATTATTGTACACTCACACGCAGAGACACATTTTGTCTGTGTACATGACTCAAAGATTAGGCTGTGTATATATGCCGCATAGAAATATTATGATTATTATATATTTCTAGTCACACCACAGACTCGTAGTTTTTGAGACCCCCAGACCAAGTGACAAAGACTCGTAGCTCTCATCTCATCTCATCTCATCGTCAGCTTCAACTTCAGCTTAACTAATCGTAAAAGGATAATGAAGGCCTTTTGTTGGCAACATTGAAAGTTGTGTTAGATTTTCCTTATATTCTCACAGATCTCCTTCTTCTTGTATTTTGTGTACTCGCTTTTGTAGTAGGATTTTTGGTTTGGGTTTTTTTTCACGTGTGTGTTGGGTTGGTTCGTGCTGCGTTATGATTTCATGATGGTGATACGTAAGAGGCACACAGAGCAAAAAATATTCAACAAATGTATAGGCCACAGAGAACAGAGAAAATCCTCTTGTTCTCTTGGAAGGGACTGCTGCATGTGAGAGTGCGTGATGTTATGTGTAATGTATTTATTATCATTTGAACTGTTGCAGTTGTATGGAGTTGTGTGTGTCTTTGTGGACGAAGGAATTTTTCTTTTTTAGATTTGATTTGAATTCGAAATTGGAATGTTTCATTTGAATAGAAATGAGAGCTGGAAATCAAATGTTTTTTTGGATTGGATTGGATTGCATTGCATTTGAAATGGTTTAGTGTGTACATTGCATAAGGGATTTTTTTTTAGATATAATATGGAGTGTTGCTCAAAGTGGTGTGGTGTGCAGTACAAGAATAAATATTTGGCTAGAGGAGAGTAGAAAAAATAAAATAAAATAAAATGTTATTACTATTATTATCAATGTATTGTCTGCTGGTTGCCTAATCAGAATAAACGTACGATACACATATTGTAAGCGTAAATGTAAGTGTAAATGTGTGAGCTTGAGTGAGTGTGTGGACTGTTCGTAAAAATGCATGGTTGTCAATGATGATGAGGATGAGGATGGTCTATATGGTCTATATGCAGACCATCAGATGCAAATGCAAAAGGTGTGTTCACTGCTCATATTTATCTGTCTGCTTGGACTGATTAAGGACAGCTGTTGACGTTCTGTTTGACATCAGCTTTCTACTTCACCATTGTTCCTCTTTGTATTTGTATTGCTGTGTGTGTGTGTGTGTCTATATATATGCATCTTCATTCTTCACCATTCAAATTCAAATTGAAATTCGACTTGGGTTTTTAATGCAAATTCAAATTGAAGTTGTGTGTATTGATTATCGTTTTCGTTTTTTATAACACACACACACACACTACACACACTCACTCATGAGTCCACTTAACTTCACACTCACCACTCACAAAGAGCACTCATATAATAATAGTACTACACTACTAATCTTTGGTGGTACATCGGTATTCTCTTTCCGTCTCTCTGTCTATTTGATGATCGAGGAATTCCTGAGCTCCTGCCAAAACACACAAATCAAAATGTATACACATTTTTTTTCATCTATTTATTCATTCTCAATCTGTCATGTACTACATTGACGTTAAAAAATCTTGAGGGATTTTACAATCATTTTAATCGGTTGTCAGTTTAGGTGTAGACTGTTGAGAGTTTAGTGCAGAGTTTACTAGAATGAAATGGAAATGAAGGGAAAGTAAAAAATAAGGGGGATGGAGGAGTTTCGTTTTTTTTTATTTTTTTTCGAGGTTTTTCTTGGAAAAGGAGCTCAAAAAATATGGATATGGATATGACAGAAGAAAGAGGGGAAACTTGAGGGAAAGTTTCAGATTTCAAATGAGAATGAGATTTATGGTCAGATTAGAATTAGAGGAGTTGGACACGGTGGATTACAGGGAGATTATTCTGGGGACTTACCAGGAACGTTTTTAATGCCTATAAAGTCTATAGACATAGAGTGAGGACTTTTACGGACTAAAGAGAAAATTCACCCAAGAAAAAAATGAAAAAAGAGATGGAGAATCTCGATTATCCCTAGTCGTCGTCGACTCGTATGGAAATAGAATAGAAGGGAAACTAGAGAGAATAGAGAATGTACAGAGAACAATGGTGCAACCGATTATGAGAGTGGGACAACAAAAGAGACCTCTGTGTCCTCTTCTCTCTCTCTCTCTCTCTCTCTCTCTCTCTCTCTCTCTCTCTCTCTCTCTCTCTGTATGTCTGTCCGTCCGTCTCACTTGCCACTCTTTTGGCTCTTTCGTTTCGAGTCGAATGTGTCTTAATGGGAGCCTTTGTTTTTCTTTACGAAATAAGACCATTAACTAACAAATCCTCGATTCTCTCTATTCTCGATCCTTAATAGTTTGTACACATACAGAATACAGACAAAGTCCAAGTCCAAGTGGAATAGGAAAAGACGAGTCCAGCCCTCAAATTCTTTGTACGTACATTTGAACATTTAGTGTAGATTTAAACAAAGTGAAGTGATCTCCCTGTTACTATTTACTATTGCCATTTCACTACTACAGATATTGTGTACATACATATATCTCGTAGAAATTATAGGCCATTAGACAAGAGGAGACCGAACCCAAACTGAATGTGAGACTATGAACCAAAGTCAATGCCGAGAGATAAGTCACAATCACAAATGAAACTTGGATTGTTTACACTTTATACAGTGTATATGTTGTACAATAAGGGATATGATTTAGATGTAAGTACATACATATGGATTCATGGGAGATTTCGTTTCACTTGTAAAGTTTTGTATGTACTTTGTATCGCCTTATAGCTGGCTCTAACAACCCTAGATAAGAATCATCTTCCCGTGTGGGCCACATCATTTGAACACACACCCACAATAAATGCATCGTTGTTTTTGTTTTGTTTTCGAAATTTGGATATGAATTTTTTTTTCCTTGCTCTTCTTGTGAGAGGGGCTCAGTGGCAGTATATATATATATACTCATTGTGTGTCCATGTCCAGTCCAGTTTCTGTTCAGAGTGAACGTGAACAGTGAACAGAAATGGTCATAACATGAACATGAGCACAAAGACATTTACGACTATACGACATGTCTGATAAGAGCGAAACAATGTTGGGTCACTCATGACTCGTCTCCAATTTCAATTACAATTATGTTTGGGATGATGATGATGATGATTTGAAAGCTGCCCTCTCATTCTCAGTGCTCATTAGCATCTCTTTTTGACTTTTTTGAATATGATTAAGATTAAGATGAAACTTTTCCATTTCCAAACATTTGGTTTTGTCTGTTGCTGTGACTGTTCTAGTGCTCCAATGAGACTCAAAATAATTTATTTGTATATATATATAGCACAGATATTGTTGCATCATAATCTCATATATAGTATATAGTGTAACGAGGTAATTATAAATCATCTAATGACCATATCGGTAATGGTGATACATATGGATTTTTTTGGAATTTTTGGGGGGAAATAGAATAATTTCATGTTTATGAGAGAATATTATGCGTCCTGAGTAGAATATACGATAGTGGATTTGTCTGTATAGGAGACTTGCATGAAATTGATGAGATGTCTTGGTATAGTTTTATTTTCTTGTTCTATATATTTGATGGCCGGATGAACGGAATTGAATTGAATTGAATTGCTCTAATACATCTCTTTATATGTACAGGTATTTCTCTCCGCGTACTTGGGTTTTATTATACTAAGTTTTGGGTTATTGTTATTGACGAAAAATGAGTGGAAAACAAGGATAAAGGGCGATAAAGGTGAACTGTTCTTGTTCTTATATTCTTCCCTTCCGCTCCTTACCATAACCATACACAATATTCCAATATTCATTTCCTCTGGCCTGAATACCACGCTCACAATTCCATGGTAGCAGGTATTCAAGTATGGAGTAGTATCAGCTGTAAGAACGGATAGAAAGAGGATGATAATGAACAATATAACGAGGTCTCATTTGCCGGATAAAAATTCAAGTTGAAGTGCACAGTGTAAAAAAATTGTGAGTACTCTTTTACATATGAAAGAGAGAGAGAGAGAGAGAGAGATGCGACCATTTGATTTTTATCATGCAGGAAACTACTCGGGAAAGGAAATACTTGAATTCAACGCAATATAATGCAATGTGAAGTGTAATTCAATATCCCATGTGTACTATCTATAAAACTATAAATTATGAAGGAAACGAAACACGCTCAATCGTCATTTTTTCCATTCTTCATTTTCATCTCGTTGTATGTGTGTGTGTGTGTGTAGTTCATGATCATCGTAGGGAATTTACCATTTAAAAAACCGTCCTTTTTTTCATACGAAATGTGGATGTGAATGTGATGTGAAGCCATGGTGATGGCTATTCAAATATCCGTATTCAGAATTCAGAGCCAGAGCTATAGGACGACTCATCCATGTCTGAATTTCTCAAAGGAAAAGGAAACCTTGGTAATTTTATTATTATTGTATGTAAAGTGTAAACTCTCAAACTTGTATTTGTATAGTTTGTTTGTATCTTCTATATGTACGTCCAATGTACGAGTAAAAAAAGAACCAACGATGCAATTAATATTTGACTAATAAATCATTCCCGAGAGTCACTTTTATTTGGACATTGCTTGACATGCACAAAGTCAAAAGGAAATGAAAACTTGTATGATGCGACAATCGAGAAAAACTTCAGTCTTGAGTCTTTTGAGCTTTTGACTCTTTCACTTCTCAATTTTGTTTCCCTCTCTCTCTCTCTCTCTCTCTCTCTCTCTCTCTCTGGCTCTTCAGAGTTTTTGATTTTGACCCTGGGCAAGAGATGAAAGATGAAGAGAAACACGATGGAGTTGATACATAATAATATTATAATATAGAAATGTATGTAAAGTTTACATTGTAATTGTAAACTCTTATTGAAAAACTGAAAAGGACATGAAGTACCATGAAGGACAAGCCATTACCTAATCAAGTGACATGATAAACCAGCAAGTATATGTTTCCCCTTGTACAGAATTATGATTATGTCATGCTCACGCACACACACACATTGGTACAATGTGTGTGTAAGATGTAACTTTTGTTTTGATATGTATGAACCTAACTTAATAGTTAATAGTTAAATGGATGTTGTAGTTTTTTCGTTTTGTAGCTGGTCATTGGTCATTGGTAGTAAATGGAAATGCGAATAAAGCTATAGTAATCATCATCATTGACCAAGTCACAATATGTATTGACTATCGAGTGTTGTTGACGTCACTCAACCACAATATCTAAGCGTAAATAAATGAAAAGGTTGAAGAAATTTTTGTGAACATTTTATGCGCGAGTACATTCAAAAATGGTGTATTAAAATTCTCCTTGTTGTATTTATCTGCATATATGAGGAATCATAACTTTTGATGTGATGACAGTTTTTAGTAGGTGGCATTTCCTTTTTTTCTTGGGTTTGGTTACACTGTTTATATACGTTTGCACACTGGTGGACGTTCAAACCTCAAACCTATCAACACAATTTAAGGAGATAAGCGATAAAGTACTCATAAATATATCGTATATTATATTGTGTATGTGTTGGATGAGGCCATGGCTAAAATTATAAAATGCAAAATAGTAAAATTGCAAATTGCGTATTGAGAGAATTGTGAATTGAAGAGTGAAATCGAAAGTGATTTAATTTTTATACTATGAAATGAAATAATAAGTGAGTCTGCGGTCTATTATGAGTTATGACTATGACGTTTGACTACGTGTTTCCATTTCTTTTCATATGTAGGTATAGGTTTTTTTGTTCTGGTTCTTGGTCTTGAGAGAGACTGGAAGACCTTTTACTTTTCAAGTAAAAATGGTTTTAATGCGTTTCATTAGGTGCAATTGTACATATAATATTTAGTAATATTAGAGTAAAAACTGTACTCACTGTGTTTGAGAGTGTGTATATACAAAAAAAGATTATGATTGAAGATTGAAGAGCAAATGCCGCCACTCTCTGTAACTCACACTTGTAATTTTACCGTTTATCTTAGTAAGTGAGGATGATGAGGTACACACAAAAAGTAATTGTGTACTCATCTCATATGTGTAATTATCGTAATATTAGAGGTTTCGGCTTACTCTTTGAGTTTTCTTGAGCGAGAAAAAACGTTTTTCCACATTGTTTATATATATTTCTTTGGCTCTGTGTTTTGTCATTATTATAACATATCTTAATGCTCGAGTATATATAATATATGTAATTCCAAGTTCTGTTTCTCTTATTTCCACTGTTTCCTTCCATTTTAAAACCAAAGTTTGAGTTTTGAAGTTTGAAGTTTGCTCGAGGGATTTAAAGTATTTTTATGAACAGCTGTATAGTCATACCTATGTTTAATGGGTTAGAGAAAGAATTGATAATGGTGGTCAGTTCACATGTGAGTAATTTCATTAGAAGCGTTTAGTTTATTGTGTGCGGTGGCCAATTTAATATTAGAACTATAGTGGCCTTGTGAGGAAATTCTTAAATAAATTCTCTCACATTTGTGTACTCTTTATTCGTGTGAACGTGGACAGACAGTGAATTCGTCAATCGTTGATGGTTAATCGTAATCGTTAATGGTGTGAATCAGTGAGCATTAAAGAGTGTTAAAAAAAGTCTTTTGAAATTGTTTTGGTAGTCTGTCTTATGGTTATTAATGCGATTAATCTGTATTTTGTATTTGTATCCTCTCTGTTGCGTCTATACTTCATACTGCTTCTGCTTCTGCTTCTGCTTCATCATCATCATGTTTGTCTGTTTGTGACGAAAGACACGCAGAATAAAAAGGGGGCCAAAACTTCTTGGGCCTGTCAAAAACACAAATAAAGTTTCGTGGGTAATTTACTGAGAAAATTGGACGGCAATTTATAAATTTACACATATTTAGACTCACACACACACCACACAGACACAGACACACAGTAAAATCTAGTGAAAGGAGAGTGAAGAACGTAACGTCCGACGTGTTCTGATTTTCTAATTTCAAATCCAATGTCAGTTGAAAATTAATTATGAATGTTTATTGTACTTAAAGTCTCGATGGTAAACAGTAAACTGTAGTGTTGACTTGGGAATACGTATATCTTACATATAAAATCAAGTGAGATAAATTCATTTCGTTCTTTCTTCTGGGGTTGATTGCACAAGATTTTTTTGGATGATGTGTGTGCCATGTGAGAAATCCTCAAACAGAAGCAGATTTTCATTTTGTGTGTGTCCTCTACTAAATTATTTTCCAATTAGTCTACATTTTTACACAATTATTCCAATTACAGGAGAGCTTGTTACGAATAGCGAATTATCAATTTCAAATTAGCCTTTTGCCATTTGACAATTACCAATTTAACAATGATGCCTTTAACATCTAAGGCACTTTGAATGAGAGAGAGAGAATTCTATTTTTATGTGGAACATTAATAAATGGAGAATATATACAATGGAGAAATTAAGGATTGAGAATTGAGGTTACGAATTACGATTGATTTTAATAACTAGTCGCTGTTGGTTGCCTATTCCTCGTTATACCTTTTGGCTATTGATATACCTATACATCTTTTGTGTATTGTTTGGATTCTTCATTTTGTGAGTTTTCAATACATTTTTAAAAAGGTGAATCTCTCTCTCTCTCTCAATCGCTGTTAAATTGTATAGCGAGAGCATGCAAGTCAATTCGGAATTGGGCGTATTTTTTTGTATCTATATAAAATCGATAATATGCTTAATTAAATATATGGTTTTACCACAAACTGAACTGAAACTAGAGCAAATTGAGCATGTACATATCAAAATGTACTAATGAAAGGTTCAAGTGCAAATTTGCACACACACACACACAAGCTTGAATTCAACTTGACTTTTATATGGAGCATATAGAATTTTTTTTTTTAATGGCAAATTTCTTTGTACAGTCTACATTTTTTTCTGACAATAATCAATTTCATTATGCACAGGTGTAATTTACGTTTTCACTTTACACTTGTAAAAATCTATATAATTTGGGATTCGAAAATGGTTCATGGCTATTATTGTGCCCATTTTGGATTTGACGATGCATCAGGATTCTATGTTCAGTCGCCAAAGAATCTCATTGAATTCCATTTTTATCGGCTATACACACACAATGTACGGTTTGAGTGTGTAAATAGCAACAGCAACAAAAGCGTCTGACTATATATTTTTTTCCTTATTGTACCGAAAAAAAAATTAGTAAAATAAATCAATTGTAAAGGATATATAGATAAAAATTGAGTAGAGTAAAGTTGTTGCAGATGTGTTTTAGAAAACAAATTGAAGCCGCAAAAGCTGTCAGCTGACCATTCAATCATTTCTATTATAGGAAATTGTAAATAGTGTAGTGTATAGAGATAACTATTAATAGGAAAAAAGGAAAACTCTTGTATATTTAATTTTATTTAATTCTACATACTGTGGTAATGTAGTACCTACATTCAGTTTGATACAGATATTGAATAACAGATACACAGATATGCCGGGGTAATGAGACAGAAAGACAAGAAAAGAGTCTTGATTTATTGTGGATGGAAAAAAGGTAGTGTGTACTTATATAAAATAAAAATACGCATTGACGTGTTAAATTACGCGAGTGCAAGTGTGACTATTGTAAAGTTAAAAATATACTTGTGATACAAACACAGAGAGCGGATTTGAGTTTCAAAAGATGGAATTGAAAGACTCTGTACAACTGTACAGTGTACATATTCCGTTTTCCTATATGGTAAATGCAAATGTTGTCTACACTTTATACACACTGGTTTTTTTTTTTTTTTTTTGGAACAAAAGAAATGAAGAAAAAGGAAAAAGAAGAATGACGACCACATATTGAGTTTTCATACATTACCATTATGAGATTCATTTGCTATTGCTCACTTGGTTTTCAGTTTCATTTTCATCCCATGTACAGATATTCCATTTCCCTCCTGTTTGAGCTGTATACTGTTCACTCTAGTTACACAAAATATTATGCAAGACGCTCAGGTATACATATTGAGTAGAGAGAGAAAGAGGGGAGTGTGAGTGTAATAGTAATTCAATTGACTGCGTGATAATACTTGATACATCACACGTTCCCTGTGTTTAATTAGCACTAGGCGAGCAACTACATATTATTATTATTATATTATATATTGGGGAACGTTAATGAACAGGACAGAAAGCAGCTGTAGAGACTCTCTTCTATACCAGCTGCCCTGTCAAAGAAAGAAAAAAACTTTTCATATTATTATACCAATTATACCTACATTACAATCTATAATACAGTTTTTTTTATTGTTCCCTTTCGAAATCGGAAATATAGATGTAGAATATTTTCGTGATGTGAAGGGATGTGTTATGTGTTCAGATAATAAACTTGTCCGCTTGGTTAGACATATAGAGTTGTTGTGCTCTCTGAGTTGTTGTTGTGTAGACGAGGCGACGTAGGACTAGTTGAAATTCAAGTAGGTAGAATTAGAGCGGTTTGTTTTTTGTATTGTGTAGTGTGTAGACTGTAGAGTGTGTAGAGCGTCCTGAGGAAATCTGACTGATGTGAATGTGGACGTGATGATGATGATCTCATTTGACAATCGCATCATTAGATCATCTTTGGTGACCGCAGACAGAGAGTTACGACTTACGCATTCCTATTACAAAGTACACGTTGTTGTTGATGAACGACAAGAGAATGGAGCAAGTGTAATATAAAATTATTTTATCGTTAATTGTCTCAAGAGTCTCTCAAGTAAAATGAGAGCGTCGCATTGGGAAGGCGAAAAAAAACAATCTCATTTTTTTACACACTTCATTATGGATTTTGCTAAATCACATAATTTGCTCACATGGCATAACTGGAACGAATCGGTAATGCTTTAATTGTTGTAATTGCCGTAGTTGAATTCTATTTCGCAATTTTTGCGACTACCTACTCGCAATTCGCAATTTTAGATTCCACGAAAGGTTTTTGTTGTTGTTGTTTTGTTGTTATATTAGGTAGTATAAATGTATTTGTATCACTCTGTAAATTTATAAGTGATTAAATGAATGAATGTTTTGGAAGGCGCTTGCTTCTCTGCTCAATTGTCATATTGAGCTTGAGTAACTCGAGGAATTTTTTTTTTTTGCATGCTGTTGTCAACGCTTTTACTGATATTGCTGTGTTGGCAAAAAATGCAGTATATATAAGAGCAAGAGCAAGTTGGCAGAGAAGATTTCTACGAATCTGAGACGAAGACGATATATTTTTGTCTCCTATGGTGTTTGATGATAGTGGTGGAAACGGCGCATTTTCCCCTCTTTTTCTTATCTCTCTCTCTCTTCCTTCAATACATTTTGACACTGGAAAAAAACTGAGGACTCGAAGAAAATTGAGCGAAATGCGCATTGAGAGTGTGTTGTGATGTGTGCGAGTTTGAAGAACTCGTGTGGAGGTAGAATACGGAAATGAAAAAAGCGACAGATGTGTGACAATATTTGTATTTTTGAACTCGAATTTTTATTTTTTTTTGAGGAATACCGAAAACATGAACGTCGTTAGTTTTAACAGAATTTCCATGCAGGCGTTGGTACATAAAAGAAATGCTGGGACTACATATACGATAGAAAAAAATAAGAAAAATGAAAGAGCATTTAATTAGCATGACGATAATGTAAGTTTGAGAGTGTGAATATTGCTATTGCATTTTTCACAAAGTATTATTATTTTGATGGAATGAGAGTACACGAAAACGAATGATGATGGTGGGTGTGGGCTAATGATGGTGATGTGAAGGTATGCCTGTTGTTTTTTGTTCGATTTTCGCCCAGTTGCAGTTGTTAAAATAATAAGGTTCAATTTTTAATTATTTTAATGGCTTTTAATTTCGGAAACTTGGGAAACTCTTTTGTACTATAGAAAAGCTGACAACTAACCAAATTGCATGTATAAAGGCGAGTACAGATATGGAAATTGGAAATATAGGAATAGATGGAGGGAAAAAATAAGGAAAATAAAATAATAGAACCAAACCCCAAACCTCAAACAAACATCAACACCAAAAAAAAAAAAAAACTAACACGCAAAAAGCGTTATTTTTACACAGTAGCTAAATTTAGTTTCTAGGCTAATTATCTAGCTCCAATTTACTTATTTCCCTTTTGCATGTGGTACTTTTTTTCGTTATCTTCCAATTTCAATTCCACATGCTAATAAACTTTGTGATGAAAATGGACTAGAGTAAACAAAGAAGAAACGTCGGAAAATCGTCTCTCTCTCATCTGTCGATATGAATTTATTTTTTCCCCTAAATTAAAATTGTTTATTTGCTGTTCATATGTGAAAAAAAGAACAAAACATTTTGTCTTTCTACCGGTGAATGATTGCTGGTGATCTTTTTTGAATAATGATGATGACGTAAATATAAACATGTGATTAGAGTTAGGTAAGGAAGGAAGGGTGCATTAAAACTTGACAAGTATATATACAAAAAAAACATCATCAGTTCACTCACGTCAGAATCTCAATGAGAAGGAGACAGGACAGCGTCAAATGTAAATGTGTATATGTATAGAGAAACTGATAGTCTAACAATAAGTATACCGTAAATGTAAACATATACATATATGAGAAAAGTGCCTGTAGACTGTACATTTGTAAGTAATGCTCTCGTGGAAACTTTAACGACAATGATGACAGGAAATGAAAACAAGTTCTTTGTAAAGTGGTCGGATTTAGAGTTGAATATATATATATAAATACAAGCAGATGGATGTCTATGATGATTATTATTATGCAGAGCTTATGATGTACCTTCAAGTTACTAACTTGTCATTTTTTGTTTTCTGTATTACAGTCGAGCCGAGAGGATGGGTCGAAATCTCCAACTGCTAACGCGACATCTTCAACTGGGTCGGCTTCTTCCTCTGTTTCACCCCCAGCTTCGAAGGTATGTATCCTCATGTTTTTTATTTTATAAATTATATTATATATTTTTGTGTATGTTTTTTTTTATACTCTTTCCTTTTTCCTTTTCCATTTCTTCTTTTGATTCATTATAATAGTCCAAGCGTACCGTAATAAATGCACATATATGCAAAAGAACACACTCTCTGTCCTTTCCTCGATAAAAATAATTAATGTTCTCTTCTCTGTGAAAATGCAGAGATGCAGAGATTGAGAGTTTCAGGATGTAATGGAGAGAAAAAACTCGAAATTTCACATTTTACATTTACATATACCTACAAGAAATTCTCTTGCACAGAGAGACGGAAACTCACTCATCAGTTATGTTTATGAGATTCATACATGTATCATCATATATATTTTCTTGCTAAATGGCTCATTTAATTTTTACAAAAAAAAAAAACAGTCAAATAGAACTTTGACGTAGGTGTTTTCAAGGTCCCTCAACTTTGAACTAGTTTATAATTATTCAAAAGGTTATTTAAAAGAATTTCGGAGTTCTGAGGGAAAATCATATGTGTATCTTTATGAGGAGGAAAAGTAAAAGAAGTTGTTTCTGGTGAATTGTAATTTACAATGTGTATACAATAAAAGTCAGTAAATACGAATACGAGTGAGGAGATGGGAATAGAAAAAAAGGAGGCGGTGAAAAAAAACCAGAGGAGATATAGAGAAATAGTAATTAATCTTTGTAGGGAAATTATGTGGAGTAGACATGAGACAAGGAGTGGGACAGAGAGACAGGGACATGGTAGAAGGAGGTAGAGGGCAAGAGGCCATGGTATTTGAGTTTACTTTTTCCTTGTTCATTGTTATTAGTTTAACTCGGATGAGGATCCCAGTCACTTCCAAGTTCAGCCACATAGCACTAACATTCCTCGGCCAATATATACCAATGACCAACTAAACACATAGACAAGCCGTTTGAGAGAGAGAACAGACTCTGGACTGGGGATAATGAAAAACAGGCAGAGAAAGAGAATATTATTATTACTTTTTTTTCATATGATTTTTGGTGGATGGATGATGGTGGAGTCATATTATAATTTACACAGAAAAAAGTATCATAATATATGATATTATTATGTAGAATGTAGACTCTACATTGTGAAAAGCTCCGATGAGATGAAAGATGAAGAGTGTGGAGTAGGAAGCCTTTACATTTTGAATATACATAGGCGTATAATAAAGACAGTTGGGAATAGAAGTTAGTTGGAAGTTGTGGCTGTGGCTGGGCCAAAGGTATAGAGAGAGAGACCCGCATGGAAAACTGGAAACCGGACTACAAATTGAGTTTATGCTCGCGGCATGGAAATTATGAGATCCATATATAATTAAGGCACGACGGTGAAAACGATTTTTTAAATCTTCGTCCAGGCGGGTGTATTGTATATACTTGTAAATAATAATCTTTTACTTACATCTCTTATCTGCTCCCTGTGCCCATGTGGTGTGGTGGAGTAACGTCCAGAATGTACATAAATATCATCCACACACACACACACAGGCCATCCATGTCGAGGAACAAAAGTTTAAGCGAGAGAGTTAAAGTCAAAATCCAAGTCGAGGAAAGGAAAAAGAAATTGAAAACGACCCTTGACCCATTTTATTTTTGTTCCTACTTACGAGGCTATTAAACTCTTTAAACGATGCACCTGCAAATATTTCCAATAATTCATCTTTCACCTCTCTCTCACTTTTTATTTCCTCTATAATATTTCAATTGAATGGAATCAAGAATAGAGGAGAATGAAAAAAAAAGAGTGCGGAGAATCAATAGCTGGAGCTGATTGTGAGTGGAATTTGTTGGACATTGTACATACTTTTCATGCTTTTTCTTTCAAGTGAAATTTCTCGAAGGAATTCACAGTTTTTGTGTGTGTGTGTGTGTGTACTTGTATACCCTTCATAAAAGAAATTTTTTATTCATTGTTGAGTACTAAAAACTAAATTAACCGTGGACGGAGATATAGAACGACGTCGTTGAGTTCGCAGGTAGGGGATATCTCGGATTCAATCCAGGAAATGAAAATGAAAAATGAAAAATATTTACATATGCACAATATGCATATAGGTAGGTAAAAATAGTTTTGAAAGGTTGACAGGCGAGCATGATGATTATGAATATCATCCGTTGACGCTCGTGTCGATTCCTCGCTCAAAGTATTAGTAGACAGAGAAGAAAAAAAAAATATATATATACATATAATATGTGTGTTTGAGTGTGTGTCGGTAGAATTTTTTGAACAAACGGTTTTCCATGCATAATACCAAAGTACACACACACAATATTGCAATGGTGTGGAGAGTGGAAATAAAAAGAGGGGTGATGGTTGACGGTTACTGGTTACTGTGGCGAGGACAGGACAGGCGGTATTGGATGTTGATGAGAATCGCATATAAAATACATAGAAAAGTGAGTGTGGAGTACCGGTGCGAGTATGTGATCAAGCGAATCTAATAAAGGAAAAGGTCATAATAATCACGAAATAGGTGGGGTTCGACTAGGCTCTCTCTCTCTCTCTCTCTCTCTCTCTCACTCTAACTCAAAACTCGAATGCTTCATAAATATACTGACGAGTGAGTTCTTGTGGAGAACTTGCACGCATTTTTGTTGTCTTTCCCCAAGTATTTTATTTATTTTTTGTACACACATTCTACTCCTAGTTCAAAGTCCACATACACACTTTTTTGAGACTCTCTCGACACTCAAACTCAAGAGTCAAGAGAGTCCACGCAGTTCTATATATGTATGAACACTCTTTTGAATTTAGACAGAATTTAATATGTGCAGGCAAGCACCCCTCAAAAAATATAACAAAAATACCAATAGTTTTTCCACTTTTTCAATTTGAGCATTTTCAACTTTCAACAGTTTTCACAACTTGAAGAGCGCAGGAAACTGGTATGTTTGTGTGTGTTTGTGTAGGCCAGGGAAGAGAGGTATGTAGACGTATGGTATATGGTGTACGATACGAAACGTCAAGGGAAGAAACATAAACAGTAAGAAAGAATTAAAACTTTTGAGGCATTTTCATCCCTCTATTAGTGAACTACTATCATATATTTTCCAAAATGACCAATTTGCTGGTGATGGGGTGGACATGCTTGACTTTTGAATAGTCCTCTCTGTCTGTGAACTCACAATAAGTTTACACACATTATTATTATATGCATCTCTATATATGGAATATGGGAATATGGTCTAAAGGGGTTCTTGCTCTTTTTAAATTGTACAGAGAAAGACAGAGAGAGAGAGAGAGAGACGGACAGGGAACATGGAGAAATGTGTGTAGAAAACACAGACAGAAGACATGTACACGCTTATGGATTTATGATAGTATTTTGGATTCTTATTTGAGCCCTCAGTCCAAACACCCTGACTAAAAGTGTAGGGCAAAATATATGTAGATGTAAGATGTTGTACAGGTTCAGGTTCTCGTGTATGTACATGTACAGAGACAGAGGAAAAGTGGTCGTGGTTTTCGGTCGGCCTATAAACTATTAAGCCAAAAGCTAAAAACAATATATCCCATCTAACTTTAGTCTTCACTCCAGTCCTCCTGCGTTCTCTTTTTTTTCCGTTTGGTTTTTTTTTCTCTCTCTCTCCGTTTCTTTTTGAGTCTTGAGGGAACCAAAAAGCAAAGGGTAAATCTCAAAACAACGTGAACATTAAGCAGTAAGCACTTTTAACTCAGTTTTCAGTTCATATCATGTCGTATCGTATCATATTGTAGAACTGTAGATATAGTGAGCTATCTTTGTACTTTATACTCTCGTATTCGTACATATTTGTACATATGAAAGATGTGTAGACTTGAGGCTAGACGGAGAGTGCATAGAGTACCTATATATAGTAGTAGATATCAGAGGGAAAGAATGGATGAGAGAGCCTAAGGGTTGCTTGCTTGCGTTCCTCTAAATGACGGTAATTACTACCTCTGCCTGTCCGTCTAATCTAATGGTTACAAAGTGAACCCATCTCTTGCCAGGCCATCCACCGAATCATGGAGTATTTCGCTATTAGTATTATGAAGAGAGGGAGAAAGAGAGAGAGAGAGAGAGAGAGTAAGAACCTCGACCACAGAAATTTCCCTTGCATTCTCAAATCCCAGATATTTAAAGGGATCCCATGGCCCAGTCATCATGTACCCTATACATTCATTTATTTTATATATATACATATAATGCATACGAATTTCTGTGAGCTTTTGGTTTTTATTATGTTTACGATAAGTGTATGGAGGATGCCAAGAAAATAAATCTTTTTCCCATCGTAGACTTTCTATGAGTCTATTACGAGTATCACATATTATCTTGTAGCGATAGAGATAGTCTGTAAGTAAGATGAGAATGAGAGTGTGTGTGTGTGTGTTTAACATTGTAATCTAATATTTAGAGGAATGATATGATGTGATATGATGCATATGATATTTACTAGTACTTTATCATTATTCCCGTTCACATTACACACGAACGTGGATGGGTACTGCTTCAGTTGTGTATATGCACTTGCACTTACATAATAATTATGGGAAGGGACGTACAGGGACTTGGGAAATCCATCTTACTCCTCTCTGTAGAGAATATTATTATTACATATTACTATTATTATGTTGGTTTAGGTTTAAACTCATTACACATAATAGTAACATTGGTAGTGAAAGCTCTCTGTGTAGGATGAGTCCACACACACACACACACACACACATCAAATGAAATCCCTTTTCATAATAACAACTTTGGTGTAGATTGTGGATTGAGGATCTGAATTCAATTGAAGTTCACAGAGGTACTGGTTTGGGTTTTGTTTTTGGTTTTTTTTTTTTTTTTTTTGTATTTAAGTTGAGATGAGTTGGGGTTCAAGTTGATGAGATGCAATGAGATGAGAGAGAGAGATCGTGAATTCAAACAATATTTTAAATAATTTGGTTCTGATTTGAGCATCTGATCTCTTTCACGTCCGTCTACTGTCTAGAGTTCTTGAGGGTTTTAAAGTAAAAGTAAAAAAAAAAAAATGTATCCTTTCCTTACGAATGAGTGTTTAGACCATCGAACTTTGAATAATTAGAATACTTACTTAGAGGTGAACAGGTGCAAGTGTGCAAGTGTTGAGTGTTGACTCTTGCCTGTAGGTTGAGTGTTGACTCTTGCCTGTAGGTAATATGGATAAGATCTGTGTGTGTTGTGTGTACATAGATAATCTATGTATGTATTTTTATTTTTATTTTCTCTTATTTTTTGTTTTATATTTGAATTCCCTTCTGATTTCTGATTATAAATTGTAATAGTAGTACCAATAATAATCACAATGGTTTTTTTTATTTGTGTGCTTTTTATAGGAACTTTTGGAAGAAGTATTATTAGGTCCTCAACCATTCCCAATGGTTGTTTTACCCAGACGTGGGGGTAACTGTCTTTAACTTTCCTTATAATATTATAATGAAACAATTTTGACTTCCATGTGTGTAGTTATTAATGCTTTATCTATATTAAATCCTTGTTTTTGTCCATATTTTCAGGGTACTGGGTTGAAGGTGCAGGGTCGGAATCTCCGACAGAGTCTTCCCTCTCCAGTTGCTGTACTTCATCCATGCCCAAACCCAAGATTGACCAAGATGAGACTGCGCTGGCATATCGCAAGTTTTTTATTGGAAAGGTATGTCAATTATTATATGCATTTCATTGCAAATCATGTTGTGTTTTTTTGGAACCTTTTGTATATTGGTACTTTGCATTTATACGCATTTCGTAATATGTAATTTGGTCGTATATTCATGATTCTCAATTATTCATATTCATATACCCTAGACCATGGTTGGTTTTAATTATTATTATCATGACGATTTATAATTTGTATACATTGTAAAACGTGTATGGTTTGGGAAAAATCCAAGAACCGTGAAGAATTGGAGGATTACAAAATTCAAACTCTTTATGGAAATGCGTTTTCGTTGCCCTTTCGTTTGTACATATTTTGTATTTGTATGAAGGCATTTACTACACGTATACTTTGTACTCGATTTGAACTTTAACGGGTGAGGACACGTAGAAAAACATCATTTTCGCCTGTAGGAACAATAATGCCAAGTACATACATATGTATACGATATATTCTATCAAACGGCACCACACCAGTCCAAAATATAATACATATATCGTATAGTATACATATACCTATACGATATTACATATTCATATACTGAAGGGAAATTCAGGCTTGAATGGTAAGGATTTTGTGAATCGACCATCAAAATCAATATGTATTCTAAATATCTCCAGCTAACCGCCGTCAAGCTCTAACAACATTCACACAGCTGAATTTGAGCATGAACACATCGGGCGGCCTTTTGACATGGAAATTGAAAATAGAGTCATTTGTATTAATAAAATTTGACGTGGACGAGAAAGGGACAATTCCCTGTACACGTACACAGGTGAAGGGAAAGGAATGAGAAATTTTTCTCAAGTTTGAACAGCTATAACGGGTTTTCACTTGCTGAACAATCTGTTTGTTTTGCACATATATAGAAGAATCCACGTCCGTTAAATTGTGTTGCTGCTTCTGCTGTTGTTATCCTTTTGTAACGACAAGCAAGCATACACACACACACACACACACACACTCAGTACTCACTACTCAGTACATACATATGCCACAAATATTTTTGAATTGGCTCGTACATATATTATGGTGTTGATATCTGTGCTGTGGCTGTCGTTGGGTTGTGATGTTTGGGGATTTCGGAAGAGAGAGAGAGAGAGGAGGGAGAAAGAAAAGGACCGAAAATTTCCCGACAGCCCGAGCGACAACAACATAACGAACAACGAAACAACAATGAGCATTTAATGGCATGGGCAACAAACTACCTAAATTCTTTTCTGGGTGGTCCATTAAGGGCCAAAGCCAAAAAGCTAGAGAGAGAGAGAGAGAGAGAGTGAGAGATCCAAATTCTCTGTTGTATCACAAAGATTACATAGACAGACAGACAGAGTCCTCAGTTTTACAAAGGATCCATCTCCTTCTATACACACCCAGACATTATTATGTTAAATAAGGGGCAATTCATGTTGTTTGAAAGTGAGTCAAAATAAAATTATAGATTGTACATATACACAAGGGGATACACTTATGTAGTGACTAGTGAGAATATGTACTGTGAAACTGTACAACCTTCGAATGCACAGTCAAAAGTCCAAATAATAAACTTGAGTCTCATTAGTTAATTGAAAGTAAAAGCTATACTAATTACACCATGTATTTTCAGCTGGACTCGATTTAATTCGAAATATTATTACAAGTGTACCCGCAGTAGTTTTTGTATTTTGTATACTTTTAGTTCCTCTATATTATCCAAAAGTCGTTTCTACATATATATTTATATGACAGCATGATCAATTACGGCAAACGTACGATGAGGAAGAATTATTATTTGCTGACCTTGAAGACTGTGAAATGAAATCAAAATCGAAATAAATGAAAAACAGAGACAGACAACAACAGGCAATACAGAGTCGAGTAGGGAGAGAGAGATAGAAAAAATTACAAACGCATATGTATAAGTAGATTATGAAAGATACAAAACATCAACACAGACCAGTGTGTGTGGAGTGCCTTTAAGGTTTGAAGTTGGAAGGAATTAGACAGGAGAGAGACGAGAACAAAATAACGCATATAGTTAAAGTCTCAAGTTGAGCATCTCCTGATTTAGTTTACACACACCACATAATATAAAACTCATAATAAGATTTGAGTATTATAAAAATTATATGCACCATGGTCCCACAAAGTGGGTGATAAAAGTTAACCCTTCATCTTATTATATTATTTCAAAGGAGCCTCAAATTAATAATACATAGATCGTTCAGAGGGAAAATCATAATAAGGTTTTTTTTAATACTCTTCCCTTTGGATACAAAATGTGTGTGTTGTGGCTAGGAATAGGCACTGAGATTCAAAGAGATGCATATACAGTATATACACACACACAAAACATAAAACCTTTTTGCCGATAACCGTGAGCCGTGTATACGGCGCGTATATAATGTAGGTAATTTTGTGTTCAGTTTAATATAACATCAATGTATGATGTTTCGATGACAGGCAATAATAAAATAATATACCTGAGAGGCTGCAATAAAGTTCAAGCACGATTTTATTGTCTGCAGTCTATCTCTTATTGTTAGTTTTTTTTTCTCCGTCTCTTTCTCTATATCTCTCTCCACCACTGCAGTTACTCCTTTTTTCTGATATTACTCATTATTTTTATGTAGCATGCATTAGTCATTAGTCCGAATCCCAAAAGTTCGATTGAAGGTTAGGGTTTTATTATATACGAATATACGAATTTGATTACTATTCTTCCTAAGAGGTTTTACACACACACACTGAATAGTTTGTCTGCTCACCTTGATCATTGCAGTTTTTTATTGCTATTAAAAAAAAAATTGGTGGGAGAGACGGAAGAAAAAAAAACTGTGGATGTGAAATATGGGAATTGTGAATCATGAATTTACTACATATATACAACTGATCTTCAACTCTTTTATGAATTGTTGGGAATTATAAGTTATGACTTAATGAATCATTTTTTGTATTGTTTTTTTTTTTGTGTGTGTGTGTGTAGGAGCACTATAATTTTCTAGCTACAGATGAAAAGTTGGGTCCAATTCTATTGTCTGCAAAATCAGAGACTGTTGCTGGACACGAACACTGGAGATTAATATTGAGACTTACAACGGGCACAAGCCATGAGCTCGTACCCATTTCCTGCTTGTCCCCAAATGTTACCGCATCCTCATCTTCTGGGACTGTCACGAACAGTCAGTCCAACTCTTCGACAAATTCCACGTCGTCTACGTCCAGCAATACATCCCCTTGCCCCGCCCGTATGGCCAAGGTAAGTCGCAAAAATTGTGTAACAAGAAAATGATATGCAAGTGTCATACAATTAAATTAATGTGTATACACAGTAGCAGTAATAATGAAATGCTAATTATTTTTTTTTGTTTTGTATTTGTTTCTCTTTCCCTTTGTATAGCTACTGAATGAGGATATCACGACTGAAAAATTTAGTCCAGTAGTTTGCCCCAGAGCTTCTGATCTCATTGTAGCTTATGACGAGCATGTGCTCGTTTTCACGTACAAATTTGGCGTAGTTTGCCAGAAACAAGGCCAAGCTACGGAAGAGGAACTGTTTAGTAATCGGGAATCAAGCTCTTTGGACACTTTTCTTGATGTTCTCGGGGACAGAATACCACTTACGGGACATAAAGGGTAAATTTATAATATATATAGTTGATTGACACAACAGAGAAATTTGATTCATTTTTTCAACAGTATATTTAATATGTATGGGATTTTGTTTGTGTTTACATTTAATTCAGGTATCGTGGAGGACTTGATACGCAACATGGACAAACTGGAAGTGAATCTGTTTTTTTCAATTTTCAAAATCGAGAAGTCATGTTTCACGTTTCCACGCTTTTACCTTTTATGGAAAGTGATTCACAACAGCTTCAAAGAAAACGGCACATTGGTGCGTTGTTTCTCTATCACATTCAAAACATTATATTATAATGATTATAATATATAAATAACGATTCATTTTGCAGTGATTTTAAAATGTGGAATCTTTTGTACTGTTTTTTTTTTTCTAAATAGGAAACGATATCGTGGCTGTAATTTTCCAGGAAGCTAACACACCGTTTTCACCTGATATGATCGCCTCTCATTTTCTTCATGCTTTTATTGTAGTCGAAGTACTTGATGCGAGTGGACCGAGTCCCAAGTAAGTACACGACAAGAATTTGCAGCCACATATTGAATTGGGTTTAAGAGATCTTGGGACTTTTTATTAATATTATGTTTTTATTTTTAAAATATTAGGTATAAGGTGAATGTGACTGCTAGAGATGATGTACCTTTCTTTGGGCCTCCTCTTCCAAACCCTCCAATTTTTACCGAAGGACCCGAATTCCGGGAATTTCTCCTTACCAAATTGATAAACGCCGAATCCGCTTGCTACAAAGCAGAGAAATTTTCTAGACTAGAAATGAGAACGCGGGCGTCACTTTTAGGGTATGATCCGAAAACTTTTCTGCATTATAGTTTAAATGGCTAATGTTTAGGTACAGTATATATATGTCATATGTATAATTGATTGAAAATTTGATTTAACCTGTAATTTTGCATTTTTATTTTCTGTAGGTCGTTAGTCGATGAAGCTCGCCGAAAATCTCATGAATTTTTGGGTTTCGTCCTTTCCGGAGAGAATACAAATAGTGGAAGTAGTTTTGGAGGTTCTAGTGGAAGTGCAGGGAGTCGATTCATGGAAACTGTACGGAAAGCTTTAAGTTCGGCCAAGAGTTCTGCTGCTGCGGCGGCTGCAGCCAATAACAACAATTCCAAAAGCCCTGATTTAGTGTCTAATGGGAATGGAAGTAGCTCTAATGGATTCAATAGTCTCAACGGAAGTAATAACAACTCTATGAAACTCCGTCATAGTCAAAACTATAGTTCTAGCATGAATGGATCGCCCAGCGTGGACAACAATTCCAGCAGCTCTTCGACACTTCAGGTAAATTAATATTTTATGAATGTGAATTCAAAAAAAATCAGATTGAAGATTTGAAGTAAATTAACGATGTAACTCGTTTGAGTTTTTCATTATATTAATATGATCGTTTTTGTCTTTATATTTCTACAGAGTTACCGAAACGGAATCAGCGTCGATACAAGCGTCCTTTCTACCAATCATAAACAGTCATCAAGTCCAGTTTCCAGTCCTGACACACCCCCACATTGCTCTGCTAGGTAAATACTTCTAAAACATTTATAGTTATTAATTCATTATACCTACATATTTGATGAATGGATTTTGTTATTTATTTAACTAACTTGGTTTATTTATTTTTTCAGTATTCGTGTGTCCGAGTCTGACGATTCGAGTCTGACCAGTGAAGAGCTAGAAGGCTCCGCATCCTCACATCATCGTAACCTCAATCATTTTCATTACAAGCACAGTAAACAAGAAGATTCGGATACAGGGTAAATTATGAATATGATAAATTATCACTGAGTGACACTATAAGTAGTTAAGTAACATTAAACAGCAACTAATTTCAATATACTCAATGAATTTTCGTTACATGTTTTCAGTTTGGAGTCAATGAGCTCGGCAGGAACTCCCAACAAGAAAAGATCGTGTTCCATCTGCTTGGAAGATGACACCATGATGATGATGCAAACGGATGCAAAACAGAATGAATTAAGAGTCGAGATAAATAAATTAAAAGTGGATAAATTAGATCTTCTACGACAAAACGTCAGCTGTCAACGCGAAAATCGGAAATTAAAAGAAAGGGAATTGCAATTGCAATCGGATCTGAACAATTCAAAATCAGAAATCGGACGTCTCAGACTACTACTAAAGGAATACGGCAGTGAGGGCTCGATTGTTTAGTTTTTAATATTAGCATTATATACAGAAATACATACTATATATATAAATAATATATTATATATAAATACATACAGATTATAAACATTATATTATATACATAAATATATATTCCGTGTGACCTTGAGGTATTTAATTGTGTACTAAAACTTTAAAAAAATATATACATCTAAACAAAAGCGTATAAACCTAAATATAAATATCTAACTGGTCAAAAAGAAAAATTTTATTCAGAAATATTTACTTACGTAAGCCAAAGATGTACTAAATATATATGAATATATATATAAACATATATTAGGTAACTAGATTTTTTATTTATTGTGTTCGAACAACTTTATTCTAAATGTTCAATGTGAACTACATATGACCCATGAAACTATCAAATATCTATCACAATAAAGTTTAAGAATGCTGTTTTTGTGGAAAAAAAATTCGTCTTTGTATGTTTTATTTTGCACTAATATCATAAAACAACTGATGACTTCAACTAAATGAATAATATGCACTGAAAAGGAGGGAATATTTTTTAATAGTTTTTTTATTTTATTCAATCGGATGTAGAATTACATGTACATTGGCATGAAATATTACTTTATTATGTATATCGAGTTGTGAGTGTGTTTAAAATCGTACAAAGTTTTTCTTCGTCATAAGTAAACATATATATTTTATTATGTGTTCTAAAACACATTGGCAAAACGCAAAAGCTCTCTACGTACTTATATAGTTTGAAATCCGCATGATATAACTTCATCATAATTATTTTATGAAGACCCGTGAGATTGATTTTGATTGTAATATGATTGTGATTTGTGATGTATTTTTGATTTTAATTACATTCGTTAATTTAAAGTCAGCCAAAAAAATTCAATCATATACAATTATATCCTCATAAAATATATGTGAATGCGTTTTTTCTTTTCTTCACTTTGATTTGATGTCATTCATGAAAAGTCCAGGTGTTTCTTAATCTTTAACTTTAACAACAACAATAATAATTATATATTTAATAAATAATATATTGTACAAGTCCAACTCCTCACAAACGCTTTTCCATTTTGGTAAATTTACGTACTCGTAACAATAACAATATTATAATAACGGAGGTACATACTAAAATACAAATGACGTATTGCGGATTTGCGGCTCTATAAAATCTATACAAAGAAATTCATAATTCATATGTGTTGAGTCTACATAATATTTAATTACTCATTTCATTTTTCATTACATATCATGTTCTTTTGTTTCTACGCATTTATATCCGCTCCATTTTGGAAGCTTATCTGTGTGTGCTTATAAATGCTCTAGAAAATGCTACTAATTCGTTTTCTAAGGCTACCAGATAGGGTTCTTTAGTATTGCTCTACTGATGTGATTGATTGATTGATTGTTATGTGAAATTATAAATGGATTTAGATGTCCACTACGACTGTAGGATAAATAATGAAGGATCGTCTTAACAAAGGGTCTATATGAAAATTGAATATCATCATATTATAAAATTTTCCTTACACTATGAAACGACGACGATGACGATTAATATATATATGAATTATCAACCAACTACCGACCATATACTACACAAATGTACAATTTCAAAATGACATTTACAAGAATTATTATTTATTATTTATCGTAGGTATGTCATATAAGTAATAATAATAATAATAATAATCCACAGAGAACAAGTGACAACAAAATGAACAAGATTTTCTGTACAGAAATCAGTAGATAATCAGTACTTTCTAAATCTTATTATTTCTCATTAATTTGTAGAAATA
This sequence comes from Gisinianus flammeolus, assembly GCA_034699125.1. Taxonomy (NCBI): domain Eukaryota; kingdom Metazoa; phylum Arthropoda; class Collembola; order Symphypleona; family Katiannidae; genus Gisinianus; species Gisinianus flammeolus. The sequence goes on along the minus strand of JAIUND010000167.1, from coordinate 18,231 downwards.
GACGAGAATGAGTTACAGTCAAGTAATATTTCATTTTTGTTTTTTACAAAATGTTGACCCGGTTTTGACCGCATTTGTCCCCAATAATCATTCCATTATTGTTTAAAATTGTATGTTTTGCGTGTGTATTTGTGTCCGTATTATTGTTTGTACACATGTTCAAGTATGTACATTTCCATTTATCTATATACCATATAAATAATCCTCTTTACAATGTGTGTAGAATTAAAGCTCTTATCTGGGTAAACAAAGACAAAAGTATCCATTAGGACAATATTACTTGCAATCTTTAATCTTTGAGAAAGTCAAAACTCGTCAGTATAGATAATATTGTGTACATAATTTTTCAGGAATTTTTGATATTCATAAGCCATCAACTGCGTCAACTGACTAAACATACTACCAAAAAAAACGGCATCATAAATTCCGAAAACAATTCCACCAAAATAATATTACAATATTAAAAAAGGTAAAAACTAGTAAAAAAAATCAAAAGAATTGGTCATTCTTTGAATGTACTTTTGTCGTTCATCATTGCTCATTGTTGATAACAACTGGTTATGTTATGAGTTCAATAAATTATTATTGAGTCCATGTACTTCCAAAAACTAATCTGACATTATTTTCTCTAGTACGTTACACATTTGTAATTTGTAATCTTTATATATCTTTACACACTATCTTTTTTCGACTTTATTCTTTATTTATACACCGCGTGTCTATTGTCTATAATATTATTATTATTGTATTTAAAGTTTCACATTTCACATTCTTAGAATGAGTCTATGCCGACTTAATTTATGAGCTCCCGACTTTTTCTACCTCAAACGTTTTTTCTTTACACATGACGTTATATTTTTTCGCTCTTCCGTTCTTTTTTTTTTAACTCTGCCAAAAAATCCGATATTAACTTTTATTTAGAACAATCTACCAAACCGTCTGTATATATCATCTTTAACAATAAAATTTAAACGTAATTACGTGTATATTATTGTAGATTGTAGGTAGATCATTAATATCTAGATTTATTATTATTATATAAGTTATGACGATTAAGAAATATTATTATTATTATTATTATTAAATTACGTGATGACTAAGTGGCGATGGCTGGGAAAATGTTTAAAACGTCTGTATCCTCGTTTCGAACCTCCAACTTTTGTATGTAGCTTTCCTTTTACTTTTTTGAATACATAAATTAAATTTCAAAATTGAATTTCGAATTCAAAATTATAAGTGTTTCCTTTTCCTTGTTGTTGTTTTTTTGTGTGTATGTGTGATGTCGAATATCGAATGTCGAAATATTTTCAATATATATTTGGAGAGAAAATTCAGTCCCACTTTTGTTTTTCCTATAGCGCCGGTTTGTATATATGTCGAAAACAAATCCTTCTAGCATAAGCTGTCCAGCAGAAGGGTCGAAAGTCTGAAGATGCGAAGGCATCCGAATTTCTGCGTCACTGGAGTGATTTGTGGCAGTTGCCTATATACGCGGGAGGAGAGCGAAAAAAAAAACTACGTTAAAACATTTTCAGTTCATCTAATTAGTATGATAATTAAATAAACTTGTGAACTTGAAACTGGAGAGGATTTCCTTACCTGGTCGTCTGGCCTTCATTGGCTGCAGTCACAGAGCCGTCGACATTCTCATTATTTGCTGTCACCGTCTTGGACGGTGTCGACTGTGGAGTCTTTTTGGGACTGCTGGCGGAAATTTGAATATTTGGATGAGCCATCTTCATCGAACTTGAAGAATTTGAACGGATGTACTGGAAACCTCGAAAGCCTTGCAACTCTGGAATCGTGACCAACGGTGAAGATTATATATACTACAATAATTTCTCTCCCTTCTCTTTTTTTTTTTTTTTTGAATTTGAGGTTTGAAGCGTGTGAAATGTGAAGAGTCAAGTTAATTTGAGTGTGTTGACCGACCAACAAGATAAAAACTCTGCACAGTTTTGGTAGTTCTCTCTCTACATATATATATATATATATATATGTGATGAGATGAGACGACGAGGAAAATGTGTCGTTTCCTTGTGGTTAATTTCGTATCAAGTTCCAACAGCTGCGTATCTTCGTCTTCCTCCTTTTCCTTTGTTCTCAAATTTCCTAAAGGATCCACACACACAAAAAAAAATCATACTCGTATTAACAAAATGAACTCAACTTTGCTATATTTTGGTATATTAAAAACTACAGAAACTAAAAGAAACTATACATTTTCGCTACATTTTGCCATGTTTATAGTAAGTATATAGTCTGCGTCCTACTGTATAGAACTTCTCTCACACTTGCGTGGAAATTTCTATACTTTGTTACTTTGTTTATAAGAGAAAGGAAAGAAAAGAGACGCTCGCAAATTACATATAACTTTTCAAAGAACAAATTTCGCTTTCGTGGACATTTCTCTCTCGTCTCTCTCTCTCTCTCTCTCACTCTCTTTCTCTTGTAACTCTGGTTTCCTTCCCTTTTATCTTTTGTCCTCGCACCAAAAGCAGAAGGAAGAATCACCACGTGTTTCAGAGTTTCAGGGGAGAAAAAAAAATTGTGGGGACTACATATAACAGTCGAATGTTCATACTGTGTGTAAATGTAGTTACATGGAAGATAAATTGCTTGGCTTCAAGTTAATTATTTCCTATATATTTTCTTTTGGACTATTTTCTTGTTCTTGCTCTTGCTCTTGCTCTTATTCTGTATCTGTATCTGTATATCCGTGTGGGCGAGGTTGCAATTGCAATTACGTAATGTTGGTAATATACTAATGATGATATTGTTGAGTAAGCTTGTGTGTGAGTGGTCTGTACCTATATGTCTATAAGTATATTTGTTATTTGTATAGTTTCTTTCTCTTTTTTCTCCTTGTTGTATGTTAGTATTGGTCGATGTGGGAAAATGGGCATTTGGCAAGACTCTCTTTCCTCTTTTCTCCCTGTACAGATACAGATAGAATTGAATCCTTCGTCTCTTTTCGAGCTGTAGATTTTGCTTAACGCTCTCTCTCTCTTTTTCTCTCTCTCTCTCTCTCTCTCTCTTTTTCTCTCTCTCTCTCTCTCTCTCTTCCACAACTTCCTACAGGAGAATAGGGAATGGAGAATTTAACGATCGAATCCGCGTGCCTTCTTTTTCAATGTGAATGATGTGAGTGAGCTATGTGTATATAGTATATGTTAGAGAGAGAGAGAGAGAGAGAGATGTCGAAACGAAACTCTCTTTCTCGTACACATGTATACTCACTTGCGTTTGCTTTCTTCTCTCTTTGGTTGTGATGGTTCGGAGTTCGGAGAGTTTCACCAAGTTCGGCTCAATTCGGAGTTTGCGTGACAACGACGACAACAGTAGTGAGTGAGTTCCAACGACCAGCTATTTCCTCTCTATAACGTAAACACACATAAAGGAACATTCAAAATATTATAAAATATATATTATTACATATACATCATGCAGTAGGTAAATGTAAGAAATTTGTCATCTCTCTAAAGTATATTTCCATTAAATTCCAATCCCAACAAATACTGCAGTAAAATTCACACACAATTTCTCCACACTCATTCCAAATTAGTAAATGAGGAGAAGGAAAACGAGAGAGGGGAATTCCTGCATACCTTATACTTTATTTTCAGATTCATGCATTCACTTTTTTTTTTTACACTCTGGAACTTCTGCAACAGACATAAAAAAAATGGAGACAACGGATTCATATTCGTTATTCGCCATTTGAATTCCGATGAAATATTTATAGAGACCCCAAACATTTTATGAGAGAGAGAGAGAGATTCAAAGTGAATATCATTAGAATTTTCGTTTTCTGAGTCATCGACTCTTCATTTTCATTTTTTCATATTCTATCTGTATATATTGCATTGGTTGATGGTTCATTTTCAATTTCATCGTGGAAGGTCCTCAAAAATTTGGTACATACACACACATATACATATACACTCAAAATCACTTCATTTGAAAAGCGAAAACGATCATGGATGAGTTATAGGAAAGCCAAAAAAATTCCACATCATCATAAATCCGTCATAGTTTCTACCCCAATTCAATAAACTTTCCTTTTTGGTTTTGGTCCCACCGTTCAATAACTATACAAAAAAAAGTATGTGCACACGCACACACACACACACACAAGTCACGACGACAAAAAAAAAGTACGGGAAACATATCGTATAATGTGGAACGTGTTTAAAAAAAATCCTTCCTTTTCTCCATAACCATATGTTTTCTCTTTCCCTTTTCCCTCTCACTCTCTTTGAATCGGGAAATTTGACACAAGTCTTTTGAGTCTCATTTGAGGAAATGGTAAAACTGTCTCATATTAAAGGCTATAGAGAATTTATATAATGAAAATCCGTAGGATTTCACTTTTTGACTTTTTTGGTCTTGATTTGGAGACTGTCAAGTTTCCTCACCAAGACCTTTTTTACGGTCTTTTTTTACTTAGGAGAGTGAGAGACAGACGACGACCGGAGACGACACATGCGAGGATGCGAGGATGAAGGACGGGAGAATCTATAAAATAAATGAGATAAGAGGAGGTCGGCGTATATCAGTAGAGACACACAGAGAGAGAGAGAGAGAGAGAGAGAGAGAGAAAGCGCAAGATAATTAAGTTTTGACGCTCTGTCCTTTCCCCTCGTGCGCTCAAAATGAAAAGGTATGAAAAAGGAATGGAAAGGTGATCCATTTAATCCAGAATCCAATTTATTTCATGTGTATGAGCCACAAAATCCACAATCTATATAATCCACTCGGAGAGAAAATTTTGTAGAGGACGCAAGGAATAGAATTATCATTATGATTATTATTATTATTACTACGTAAGTATCGGCCACAGATAGAGAGAAGGAGCGAGAGAGAGAGAGAGAGAGAGAGAGAGAAATACAAGTACATAAAAACTAATCGTAATCGTAATAGTCCAAAAATCCTTCAATCCCTGTCATTTCAGTTTCAGAGTTGATGAGCTCTCGATTCTTGATCCTCAATTCCCAATAGTTCCCCCCCCCCCAAAACCATAATCTATATGTGTGCAAAAGTAATAGTAATAGTAATAGTAATAAAAACGTGCACAAGGAAATGGAAATGTTGTGAGCCAAACTGCAAAGTTGCAAGTAATCTGTCATCTGTAGTCCTCAAGGAGATGAAGATACTTTAGTTTATATAGTTTTTTGGTTTTTAGATTCTGAGGAAAGGAGGGACGGGGGGAGGGGGAATCTTCATTAAGGCTCTCTTTCTTTATTTCACCAAGCTCCATTTCCCAAGATTTTCATTTAAGAGTTGAGAGTTGCGAGCGGAGAATGGAGATGCACACATATATGACATATATCTTACGAAAGAGGAAGAGAGAAGAAGAGAGATGAGGAGAGATAAGATTTCTCTCGAGCTCTCATTGCTCCACAACGTCATATTATCCTCTCCAACGACAAATCGATAAACTAGCAATGGCAATGGTGAAACCAAAACAAAGATTTCCTTCCATTTCCACCCGTTGTATTTGTATTTGTATTTGTATTTGTATTGTATTGTATTGGGTTCCATGGCCATGCCAGATTGAAATAAATTAAATTCGATGGGAGAAATGAAAAATATACTAAATATACTAAACAAACAAACTATCAGAACCACCAACCACCGGTATCGCCATATCTATATTTTGTACTTTTAAAGAGGTTTTTCCGGTATTGTCATGGTGTAAATACTAGTGAAATTTGAAGCTGCGGACTCTGGACTCTGTCCTTTCCTTTTTTTGATACAGATATCAGATATCGTATGCATTATATCGTCAATAAAATTGCCAATTCTTCCATCAGATCTTTTGAATGGAAAAAAAAATCTCTCGAGGTTCTTTTAATTACGAGAATTTTTTTTTTTTTTGAGTAGATAAAGGATGAAGGAGAAAAAATTATTGAAGACTCACGACACGAGACGAGGCAGTTAGCAATTAAAATGAATTTTCCTCCTATGCCTCTACATGTATGCGAAATGGAAAGGAAAAGGGAGGATGGAGCTCATTAGTTATAAGTTATAACAAATATCGCCGTGAATCACATCTCTGTATATTTTGTACGTTATATAAAAGATGAAATTAAAACTAAATTGGTACATGATTAAAATTTAATACGCCAAGATGAAATTTAATAGCAAACTGTCTAGTTCAATTATCTGTACCATAGCAGGGAACAAAAAACTCTTCGATATTTTCCATACTTCCATATACTTTTTCCTTTTCCCTTCTCAAAAATGAAAAGATTGCATTTGAAGTCAAAATTCAACGTACAAGTCCAAAAGTCTCACATGTTTTTACTCTTTGACAAAGGTTTCATATGGATTTTTTTTTTTTACATTTTATTGAGCTGTGAAGCAAACGCAAAAGGTGAAACGACAAGAGCAATTTCAGGAGAGAAAAACAGAGTGAGTGAGAGTGAGAGAGAGAGAGAATAAAAAACGGTAGAAAATGAAAAGGGGAAATAATAAATGTAGCGTAAAGTTGACAAAATGAAGCTTGTGCCTCAAGTCATAGTCGATAGAAAAACTGAGGAGCCCACAAGACTAATTGGGCAATTTAAAAGTAAAGTACGGTTCTCTCAATCACTGTCAAATTGCCATTTCTGTATTGCTATTGCTACTGTGCTATGTGAAATTCCCTCCCGCTGCTATACACACTTCTGCTCACTGTCAGTATTACATTTACACATTGACTCTCTTTCTCTCTCTCTCTCTCTCTGTGCATGTGTACTTTCTCTGTGTCCTTCCCTACATCTCATGTGTGTGTGTGTGTGTGTGTGTGTGTGTATATGTCAAAACTTTAACTAGACTCGTCACGCCACACAAGGCAACACAACACAGCACAACACACAAGCACTCGACAAGTTCAACACACACACACACACACACACACACAATAACCCGCACCAAAATATCAACCATGGAAAACCGGGATCCAGAACGAAAAAGAAGAAGCAGGGGAGCAGTCAATTGAATGATCATGATCATGAGACTCTCTCCACACACACACACACAAATCCAGATAGTCGTGAAAGAAAAGGAATGGAACATTGGACGAGTCAAGTCACCACTCACAAGGAAGTAATGAGGCACCAAACTTGGTGGAGAGAGAAAAGACAAAAGAATATCTCTCTAAACTGTTTCATCCGCATCCGCATCGTCCGCATAGTTCCAGTTCCAAAGTATATGAGAATATGAGTGTGCAACTGCATATTATCTGTATAGAGTGTAGAACTGTAGAGTTAAGACAAAATACGTTTGCTTGCTATATAGGTAAGTACGAGAATGAATCAGAGAGACAGCCGAGTAAAAGTCACAGACAACCAAAATGGCAACGGTGATCTGAAACTTTTTTTTTGTAGAGGATGTCGCCATAGAGTCTTGAGCCTCCATTCAATTTCCATGCTCAATCCTCAAACCTCAATCCTGAATGTCGATGTGTGATCTCGAATTTCTTTCAACTAGTCTAAAAGTCCACAGGACACAGAACGATGTAAAAAAAAAAAGTTGGAGGACGTACTGTAACTTTTGACTTTTGGCAATTATGTAGAAAGTATAGAAAGGTATAGTGGATTTGATTTTGAAAGTGTACTGACTGATACCGGGAATAAATGTTTATACAAATGTGTGGGATGTGAGTTGTGATTGTGATTGTGATTGTGAGGCTGTTGGGAATAGGAATAGGCAATTGGCACTTGGCAAATTGAGGAGATGCGCTCACTTGATTTCAATCCCTTTCCCTTCTCCCCTCATCAAAATACATGGCAAAAAAAACATCATATAAGTGCAAAGTGCCATTTTGTAGGAGTTGTGGAAAATTGAGTCATTTAAATAAAATGACAAAATCCGGAGCCTCTCCTGTGTCAACGTCAACTCGTAATATCTGTATAGTTTGTAGTCTGTATAGCAATTCCAAAACACTTTGAGCCTTTTATTCCAATTTCCTCAATGGTATTTAGCCTAAGCAGACTCTCTGTTTGAATTTACGATAGATTTAGATTTAGATTTAAGCGTGGATGTCAATGTCTATTTCTATTCCTATACCTACAGTATACCTACACACAATACGTGTGTATTTTCTAACTGGTGAGAGAATCACGTCCCGGTATGTAACAGAATCACAAATTCACACACAACCCAAAGTCCGACTGTCAAGTCCCGGAGGAAACCGAAGAAAGCGATAAGCTTTCAACTGGTATGAAAACAGAAACGGCTGTCAGGGAGATTCGGAAGTCAAGAGTAAATTTATCCATCACTCCAAAAGTCGTATTGGATTAGATCCAGCTGATATACGAACAATTTTGATTGTTTGTTTTTCTTTCATTTCAAGTTCAAAATCGAATTTGAATTCAAAATCGACTTCGACTCATTGACATTCCAATTTGACATTCAAAATGGTAAATTGATGTCTTTTTCAAATTAAAGGATTTTCCGTAGCGGAATAAATTAGATTGTCTTTTGTCTTTTGACGATTTCTCCAGGGAAAATTGTCAGTTTCTCTATTTCGATCTGTACATTTCCATTTCACACCACTCGACATTAAGAATCAAAATGAAAGTCGATGGTAAAATGCACCGAATTTCTTATGTAAACTCTGGTTTAGATTTTTACTACGTGTACGTTATTTTTTTGGCTTTCGGAGAGGAAATCCTGCAAAGAATCAAGATCAAGTTTGAAGATTGAAGATCAAAAAACCGAAACACCATCATTTCCATTTTTTTTTCCTTTCCGTTTCCACTCTACGGAGTATAAAAAAACTGTGCGGATATAAAAGTCAAATATCCCACGACATTATTATTATATCTTTATATCCAAATCCAAATCCGAATTCTGCAAGAGATGTATACAAAGTAGAAAATCTTTTTCGTTTGCTCTGTCAGAGCAAAAAAAAAAAAGAGAAAATTGGTTTGCCCTTTTGCTCATAAAATTTGGAGACATTCAAATCTCACAGTGTTCACTTGTCATTCGTCTGTCAAATGTCAAGCTGTTCTTGAGGGGAGGAAAAAAATCCGGATTCCGAATTTCAAAAGCCAAAATCCAAAGTTCAAACAAACACATCAGCATCAGCATTCCCTTGCACTTTGTACTTGTACAAATACTAAATACTCTTTCTGCATTGCATTTGTACTTTGCAGATCTGACGAAATGAGATGAGAGACTATTTTCTTGGCTCTCTACTCTCTATATGCATCATGTAGACTTTTTGGCCAACTCCTATTTCTTTGAAGGTGTACACATGGCGGTATTTATTTTGGTGAGTATACCTTCATTTCATTTCATGATATTTCCCTTACTGTATATCTCATTGCCACCAACAACCAACACCAAAACCAAAAAACCTGTACATATCCACACACTCACACACACAAACATGGATATTATCTTTCAAACGTGTGTGTACTGTGTAGTCATAGTCAGTAGTCTATCTCAATTCATCCTTATATCGTCTGTTAAGTTCACAAACGAACTATAACGATTTTCCTTAATTTGCGGAAATGCGACGACTGCGTCCGTCTTGGTGGGTAAAATTGTGAAAAAATTCAGGGTGACAGAAAAGGTCATGTCAGACAATAATGTCGAAGGACCCAAAGCTCCATCTTGAGCCCTTTGACCTTTGCATCAGGTCAACGAAATTAAGGAAAATAATTATAGTTCGTTTGTGAACTTAACAGACGATATACTTATTGCTAAAGTTATTTGATATGAATGAGAAAATGTACAGTGTGCATGCATTTGCATTTTCCATACCTAATAATACTTTATCTTTGAGTATATTTTTTGTTTTTTACTGGGCGCTGTACCAAACCAAACTGAACTCTGCTCACTCACAAATATACGATACACACAAGAGACTAATCTGTTTAGCTGTACATGTACATATGTCAGTAGAGAAATGTGAAACGAATGTGAAAAACGTTTGCGTTTGGATCCGAGTATGGATGAATGTTGAGGATGTGCATAAATTATATTGGCGATGGTAGTGCATTGGAATTTATTGAGAGAGGAAGAGAGAAGAGAGGGTAAAAAAAAAACTACACACAAACTTAAAAGTGAAATATCCGCCCACGCAAACACTTGTTTTTCTCCCTTTCTCACGTTCTTCAAAAGTCTTCAAGTCTTTTCTCGCTCCCCGACCAAAAGACGAAACTCTCTTCAAATTTTAAACTCGATAAGTCTCGCTCATATATCTTTATATATCGTATGCAAAACGTGTGCAACTTGTACTTACTTGAATATTCATACCTCTGTTCATTTTTAATGTTTTTTGATAGTATTATTATTAGATTTGTCTTGTGTTCAAGTTGAAAGTCACTTGGAAAATCGGATGAATTGCACACATTATTCCCTGAGGAGTCATATAGCCGTATAGTCATATTCATAGTGCCAATAAATTGTGCACTGAACTCTCACACTAAACAATAAATGACAAAAAACCCTCCCTTGAATCCACACACAAGAATTGTTTACTATTTAATTTTTAGTGTTTCCTTGACCTCCAAACTTGTGCTCTGCTTCTTTTACCATCTCGTGCCGATTCCCCATCATTTTGTATTTTGTTTTCTCTATTTTTGAAGTTTGTTTGAGAATGCAGTTTTGGCCTTCAAAAAATATATAGTTCACGTTCACTGTAAAGAAATGCAGTGAACTTTTTCTCTGTAATTTCCACAAGAAAACGAGAAAACAAGTACAAATGACTAATTAACAAAATATGTACGTATAATGGAAAATAAATGTTTTCATTAAGAATTCCGATGGAAAATGAAGATATCACATATCTCTGTTCCTTTTGTTTCTCTCTCTGTTTGTAAGGCCATTTCAGTTTTTTTTTTGTCTATACACATATCCTCAAGGTGTGAATTTGAGGATTTAATGGTGAAAAAAAAACTTTATAAAATATGAACGTGAGCAAAGAGCGAGACAGTTTGAATTATATTATGCGAGAAATATCTAATAAAGCTAAAAGCTTGAAAAAAAACAGTCTATAAAACGAGTTTTTAGAGAGTGTGGAAGGTGGAAGTTCAAATTCAAAATCTACATCTACATTCACAGTCTGAGTCTGACGATGACGATGACGATGAGTTCAATTCTCCGAGCAAATACACAGATAAAACATGTAGAAAAGTATAGAAAAGTTGAGCTCAAAAAAAAATTCAACGCCAAAAACCCATATGAAGAGTCAGAATTAAATTAGTCCTACATTATTATAATATATGAATGTGTTCAGTTTGTGCGCACAAAACACACACCACAACAACACAACAACATGAAATGAAATAATAAATATTCGTATTTGGTTGTCCTGGCGTGAAATGGAGAGAAAGAGCGATGTGATATGATAGGAAATGATATGATATTATTATTATTGATGTGGTAGATGTTCAAGTTGTTGGAGTTTCATGGGGATCTGAATCCTCATGTGTAAAATCCACAAACGACAACACAAAACCTCCATCGAGTTCTGGATAGTCGTGTGTCTGTGTGTAGATTGTAGATGTTTAGATGCTTGTTTTTGTCGTGCAATATGGAAATGGCGAAATTCACTCACACATGTATTTATGTATTATAAAATATGATTAAAATATCCATATGAGAAGATACCTACGGTGAATTGTGGATTGTGGATTTCACGAACGAATCCTGACAGAGTAATGTCTAGAATGTTTTAGCTTACTCTTACTCTTACTCCCTTTCATTTTCCCTGTCGTTTTTTTTTTCGATTCTCATATATATTTATATATAATAGGCAAGCATTTTGTATCATGTATCGTATCGTACATTCGTACATCGTGTACATTGTATCATCTTCTTTTTCTTTTCGGGACCAGATAAGACGTTAAAGTATGTCATAAATCAACGCCCTTTCATCCTTGCATAAATACCATCACCAGCCTCATGTCTATCTATTACTTGAACATTCTATACATATATATAAATCTGTACATGCAATTTCTTCTCCACACCACACTTTTCCATGTCTAAACTCTACACGTCTACACTCTAAACTATTTCTCTGTTCCTCTTCTGTTCAGAGGAGGGGAAGAGTGTGTGTGGTAAATGAAATGCTCTTCCAAAATACATCTCGTATTTGGTCTGTGTGTGTCTACAGACATTACCGAAATTATTATGAGGTTGACTTGATTTCGTTCTGGATGAAAAAATTTGTATGTTCTAAATTCATGTTCAGTTCATTCATATATGACTGTGTGTGTTGTTTTGTGTGTGTGTGTGTGTGTCTTCTTGTCCATGTTGCAATGTGTTGGCAGCTAGGGATGTCAAGAAGACACGCACTAAATTATATCATTACAATTATTACATAATAATAATATTTTCATAATTCCTTTTCCTTTTCATTTTCGTTTTTCATCTCTTCCTTCCTCTCTTTCTTTTTTTATTTTTCTTCCCCCCACTTATTTACTGGCCTTACCATGTTATTATCATCAGTTTTTTTACTGTATTGTATTATCATCACTTTTACCACCATTTTACTATAACTCCCATACAAATACAAATACAACTACAACTACAGATATTACGATGGCTACACACACACACATCAGCCATTCTGCCTGGATATGAAATATTGTATAATTATGATAAAGGATAAAGAAAACAAGCTCTACAGTCCGAGTCTATTACAGTTGTCACTGTCATTTTTTTTTGGATGTATGTGTGTCAAACTCTCATTTTGATTGTGATTGTGATTGTGAGTACGGATAATGACCCTAAAATTGAACCTACGAATACAAATTCTGAATGAAAAAACCCAACTCGAACAACGAACATGGTGTTCAACTATTTATTTATTGGCATGTACCAGTTTTATTGTCAATTTCTCTCTTTCTCTCTCTTTCCATTTCTACTATGCTTACAAGCTTTTCTTACACTTCAAATACAAAAAAATGGCATGAGGGAAATCGCTCCCATCAAAAAATATCTTGTAATATAAACTATCTGAAGTGTGTAAGCTAATGTGAGCACGAGCTCCACAAATGCTTATGACAAACAATCAAAAAAACATGGGGGAAGTGTGAAAAAAACTAATACACAATACACACACGTGTTCATACACAAAAGTTTACATCCATTTTTCCAATCCTAATTCTCATTCTGATTTTTTGGTTTGGCCTGTGAGTGTTTGTGTGTTCAAATACGGATATGAAGATTAGGATTGTAAAGAGAAAATAATAACACGGTAGTAATAATAATAGTAAAAATATCATCGTAATAATATAATTGAGTGAGAATTGTGAATTGGGAATTGTGAATAGTAAAATCAAATGCGTGTGTACGAGAAAAGAGAATGGGTCGAGTACTAAATGTGGATACGAGGAAATTACAAAACATAAACTATCGCTAACGTTAACCAGAAACTACTTAAGAGTTAAGAGTAGGAGTCCAAGAGAGAGAGAGAGAGTTTATATCGTTTATAATAGAAACCCGAGTACAACGAGTATGGAATATATAAAATGTTGGTGGAGAGAGAAAGAGAGAGAAGGAGATGGGGAAAGTGCAAATAGCCAAACCCTTTTTCCTTTCTGTTTTGCGCCGATCGATCGAAATGAAAATATACAGGAGGAAAAGGAGCGTGGAAGTACTGTAGTAGTGTGATGGAAGCCCCAAAAAAGCAAAGGCAAACGGCGACGGTATAAAGTATATAAAGTATACCTAAGGAAAAGTAAAGGCCAGAGCAAGTAAAATCATTCATATCACCGTCGTCATCGTCATCATTCAGAGTTTCAAAGTGTGTATAGACTACGCACTTACGATTATGATTGATTACAGGTATGATAAAAAATAGAGTACGAGCTGGCCTATCAAATATGTTAATGTTAATACACATGTTATTGGGAAAATCCTCTTCATCTTCACAGTATCACAGTCATATGTAAAATTTAAAATATACACATGAATTAAAAATCCATTTGCCACTCACAATTGACTGTCATTGGATTGGAATTTCTCATTTCTTTGAATCCTTTTGGATCTTTTTGAATATATATTATTATATCCATATCCTCTGGAAAAAATTGCAATGGTATGTATGTACTTACGTGACATTGGAATTGGAATTGGAATTGTACACCTGTATTGTGTGTACTGATAATAAAGGATGGAAAATCCTTCTTGGACATTTAAAAAATGAAGAGGAGATAAAACAGCAGCTTACAAATTACATTTGCATATCTTGACGACTATCATTACACGTAATAGTCCTTTAAATCTTCTACAATTCTCAATTCTAATTGACTTTCCTCATTTGCTAAGTGACATGATTTTTTTTTTGAGCTTCTGCGAATTCTCCCTGTACAAATCCTTCATAGTTTCTAGTTATTAAAATATTTAAATACTTAACGAGAGAGAGAGAGAGAGACCACTGACGATTTCGTAATCATCCCCCATGTACATAAGTACTTGTACATATTTTGGTATATGCATTAAATTCTCAAATTCTCCTCGTTTTTATCATTTACACAGACGATAAAACTTGTTTACGAATGGACGAAATGGACTGTCGGAAGTCGGATATGGATTAAAGAGAAGGAGATTCGTGTACTTTGTTTAATGCATGGAATTTTTTTTTGTATTATGTAAAAGCAAAAAAAAAAAAGCACACGGATTTGGTTCAAGTTTGGTATGGTTGAGGGCACTTTACATTCTACAGTCTCCATTTTTATACATTCTATATAGCGATGATAACTACGATAAAAATTACGTTAGCATCAAAAGCATCATCATCATCCCAGCTGTAAATGTAAAAAACAACAAATGAATAAGGAACTGAGAATAAATACAAAATATGTATACACAGTGGAATTTGGAATTTCAAGTGCAATAGAAAGAGAGTTGCAGTAGTGTGTACAATGTAAAAAGTGTGTACAAAACTATACAAAATACAAGGAACGAAAAGAAGAACTTCTTCTTCAGAAGAAGAATACTGGAAATGGTCATGCTTTATTGCTTCCGAACCTTATACTAAAAGTATATTCCTTAAAAAGAAAAGACAACACGAGTAAAAATTATTACTGCTTCTTCCTCTACTTCGTCTCGTCGTCTCAACATTTTCATTTTCCATTTCTCCATCCATTTTCATCTCAACCACAGTGAACCAGAACCAGAACCAAAACAAGAAGAGAGAGAGAGGAGAGAGAGAGAGAAAGAGAGATAGAGTGTGTGAGAATACGGGAAATATTACACGGTTAATAGGCAAAATAGTATATAAATAATGATGATAAGTCTAAAGTCCAAAGTTGCGTAACTTGAAAATTCAAATAAACTAATAATAATATTATTAATGTGTGTACGAACTTGCTCGTAAAACTGCATTACAATTTATAGTAGGAAAATGTAAAGCTAAATATTGTATTGTATTGTATTGCATATGGAAGAAGAAGACCGTCGAAGCTGACGACGATGAGAGTAAGAGTCAAGAGAGCGAGGAAAAAAAGGGAAATGTGTAATGTGAAAAACCAAAACATCAAACATCAAACATCCAAAGCTAACACATTGAAATGCAAACGTTAAACACAGGTCATATCTGTATTTAAGACTCGAGAGAATTGAGACAATGGTTGAGTAAGTATTAACAATAAGCCTTTATTCTATCTGTGTGCACGTGTCATGGACTCATTTTTATTTGGAGTTTTTCCTCCTTCACTTCACAGTTCCTCTTCATACTTAATCTATTATAAACACACACAACAAGAAAAAGCTTTCTTATGGTATGGTTTTACTCTATAGAAGAAGAGAGAGATATTTAATCGAAACTTTGAAACATTGAAACTCTCGTGTATTCGTATAGTCGTTCAAAGCGTTGAGACGCTAAACAGTTTTTACATTACCAAAAACCACGACAATCGACAATCGATGATTATGGTTGGAAAATAAATAATAAATAATTGAAAAACCAAACAAAAAACTCATACCAAAAAAGTGAAGCTCACGCTCGTCATGTCACAATGTAAAATTTTCTATTTCCATTTCTATTGTTATCAGTTTTTTTCGATTTTTCGTTTCTCCGCAATATCACTCGAATAAAATATTACATACTTAATTACATATAAATTATATGACATGATAAATTACATGACTGTAGTTCTTGTAGGAATTTTAAACTCATTTTTAAAAATTCGAGTTTTCCCTGCATATCGTATTTGTCATTTGTTGGTTGGAACGATTGAAATTTGATGATAAAGATATGTACAGATAAAACAAAGACGTAAATATGGGATTTGAACTGACCTGTAAAAATGTTTCTTCCCCTGTGAAGAGAACAGCGTGGGTGGAGTCAAAAGTTATTTATGAGCGTGTGTGTGTGTGTAAAATGGTTAAACTCGTAAAAAATCCAGATGATTGCGAATAAATCCCACTGATATTTGCCAACTGTACCACCGACTCTCTGTAAAATGTAAAATATAGTAAAATCAAATATCAATATATTAGGTAAGCATATTCTTTGTAATTAATCAGCTTTTCCCCGTCCCTGTCAAGTCCACCAATGACAGATGAATGATGATGATAGAGAAATATGAAAGATGGAAGCCAAAGAGAAAAAAAAAAGAGAGAATTTTTTGAATGGGGGACAAAAAAATGATGATGAGAAAATGTAAATGAAAATAGACAGAAAGAGAGAGAGAGAGAGAGACGCTTTTAGTTTGTTACTCACGAGATCACGGAATGAGAAAAAGTAGTAAGTAGTAGTTTGTAATAGTATATATTAGTGTACCACGTTGAGAAGAGTAAAAAGAGGAAAGAGTTTACACAGTACACAGTTTTTGTCTAGTGTTGGTGTTGTGACGACGACGACGACTGACGACTGAATTCAAAGTCGAATTGTGGTGGAATTGAAGATTTTTAAAAGTTGGATGAGAAATGTTGGAGAGTACGAGTAATAACAAGGATGTTGTGATGTCAGATGTGAACTGAAACGGGGATGGTGTTGACCCATAGATTCGCACACGCTCGCTTCGTTTGTATGTTCTCTCTCTGTAGATACTCTCTGTAGATACTCTGTAGGTATACTTGGTCTA
This sequence comes from Gisinianus flammeolus, assembly GCA_034699125.1. NCBI lineage: Eukaryota > Metazoa > Arthropoda > Collembola > Symphypleona > Katiannidae > Gisinianus > Gisinianus flammeolus. The sequence continues at coordinate 1,192 of JAIUND010000167.1, read as the reverse complement.
TTGCTATTCGGTTATTCCTATACTTTATCCTTCTGTATTCTGTATATTATGCACCATCAGGTTGAATACTGAACAGCTCTCTTTCTCTTTCTCTATACACTCCACTCCACTGTGTGGCTTTGTATGTTATGTAGCAATATAGAAAATATCCACGTTTCAATTTCTGCTTCAGGTTCAGCTCAGCTTTTTGTCAGTCACAATATATGTACACCAGCAACTATACCAAGCACAGCCTGTACATACATACATACATACTCCTCCTCCTCCTCCTGCTGCTGTTGATACCGAAACCACGCAAAATCCTCTATATTAAATGCATATCAAGTTCTACATACATGTATATTACTCTCATACACTGTTTCAGCAGTGCACTTTCGCTTGTCAGTGTCGGACTGACTTACGATTAGCGTTTGAAAAAACTCTCCATTCGAACTTTATGCGCCGTTCAAATTCCATAAAAAGCTTATACGTAATATCTATGGACAATTCTTTCAAAAGGAATTTCTCCAGAATTTTAAATTAAACTGGATTTTCAAGTTTTTGACATTTTTAATGTTGAATGGGATTTTAATTACACATTTCCTCATATCTCATACATAATCATGATTATGATCATAAACATAAACATAATTTTCTGGGAGTTTATTCAAACGTTAAATATTAAAATAAACTGGATTTTCAAGTTTCACTAAGATTTTAATCATCTTCATTTTATCTTCAATTAATTCACTTTAAGCAAATTTAGCAGATTTTGTTGTAGATTTTATTGATGAGACTGATTTGTGGGAGATTTCAGGGGAAATCATGTCAAGATTTCTATTGCAAACAAAAAAAAAACTGTATATATATATGAAATCTGTAAAAAAATTCATTGAAAATTCCAAATCTCTCGACTGAACTGTGAATTGTGTATTTATTATAAAATATGTATTTTCGGGAAATATCGCCCAAGTCCGCTCATTCTCCATCATTTCGAGCCTGAATTGTCGCTTTATACTGCTCTAATATGGGAACGCATAGGAGATTACGCATACGCATGTACCCACGATTTTCAAATGTACGATATATATATCCATATGTAGAACTGGATAGAAGAACGGGTCAGATACTACTATTTAGTTTAGAAGATATTTGAGTTTTCCTTTTGGTCGCTTTGGCGCCACGGCGTTTCTTGATGATTTTTAAATTCGAA